>JBBMKA010000025.1:234711-253100 GCA_037833695.1 Sechiopsis laciniata
TCCGTCGGTAACAACCAAGATAGGAATCAGGATGACCAAAATTACCAAAATGACCTCGATCTTCATTTTCTTTTCCTAATAGGAAGTTATTCCAGGAAAGTTAGTCATTTTTATTAATTAATGAGTATTGTCCTATATTTATAATACTAATATTAATAAATATTTATTATACGATATAGATGTAAATATTTTAAAATTTATTTTGATTAAAGTTTACCTAATTTAATTTTCCAATAATAAAATGTAAATTAAATTAAACTCAGACATGAAAAAATAGATAATATTTTACATAAGAATTTATGAAAAAGTTTTGGAAGAAAGATTTTGTGTGTTTTAGTACTATTTTTAGAAAAGTCTCCTACAATATTTGGTTAGTGTGTGGTTATACTTGTTTTAAAAAATATATATATATTATTTTTGCCTCTAAAATCAAGTATGAATGACTGCAAAAATATTTTTTAAGTAGTCAATTATTTGAATTAGTTTAAGTTTATTCGATTCATCGGACTACCTTAAAAATGTGAAAATGAACCAGTTGATTTTATTCTCTTTGTTTGATGGTTCCATCTTCAGCTTTAGATTTAATTACTTGGCCAATTTTTGTTTGGTTGTTTTATTTCATTTTAATTTATAAAATGTCTTTCGTTATAATGCATGCTATATGATTATGGTTGTGATTGTATTGATTTTAAACTATTTTAAATATGTCAATGCACAAAAGCATAAACACAAGTTCAAATCTACATTTTAAATATGGTTGATAAAACTACTTTAAATATAATATGAATAACCTTCAAATATTTAAACTAGACTTGTTAATGTTGATAATCAAACATATAAAATTAATATAAAACAAAATAATTCTGGACCAATATCATGGTTTTGGTACAAAGTCATACTTGAATTGAATGCTACTCTTTATCTCCATAGTTTTATTACCCAACTTTGGGACTTGAGGATAAAATAATAATAATAATAATAACAATAATAATAATAATAAACATACATTTTTTTAATTAAACCATTTGAAATTCGAATTCGTAACGAATTGATTACTATTACATACGAGATGTCATTAGAGTACTCCTTTTAATTTAAGAAATAGATTTGACTCTTTAATTTTCAATTAAAACAAACTTTGCACTTTCAACCCAACCAACAATCAATTTAAAGCTTTATAAGTTTGGAAGTCACTTTAACAAATATTGACATAGTTTAAAATTACTTTGAAACAATGATTGAGTCACTCTAAACCCAATTAATATTTGATTTTACACATTTAAACGTAATTATAAAAAATACAACAGTATTTTTGAACAATTAAGAATATGATTTGAAATGACTTTAAATAAGAAAAGATTGATTCTAATATTTGATTTCAAATTTAGAGTTGTTGCTTGCCATAACTATTATGGGTTTAATAATTAGTCTAGTAGTCAAAGAAAACTTGGATAATTTAAGAAGTGGTAGATTTAATCTATAGTAATCATTTAAATAATTAAAATTTTATAATTTTTTTATAATAAAATCAAACACACGACCAAAAAAAAAAGTTCTCACCCGAATGGAAAACTAACTTGTATAAATAAATGACCAAAAGTTCAAATATTTCTACTTTGAAATATGTTAGTGGAATTCAGGAAAAATTGTAATCGATGGTATATTCTAACAAAATAATTATAAATGTAGATAAATTTAAAAATATTTACATTTATAGTCATAACTACGGTTCAATATTATATTATTAATATTCATTAAGTATTATTTATTATTAATACAATACCTAATTAATACACTATTATGTACTATTAATATAATATTATATATTATTATTACAGTATTGTTTATTATTATAGTATTATATATTATTAATATCATATTATTATTAATACTTATGAATTGCTAAATTTTTATAAGTAATCGTATTTATAATTATTTTCTAAATTTGGTTAATTGGGTAAATTTCCAATAAACTAAGTGTTCGTAAATGCAATGGGCTGAAATAAAGGTACAACTTAGCAGCCTAGCTTTCAATTTTAGTGGACCGGGGTAGCCCATCTACCACTTTGCGGATTTTAGTGGAAATTCAATTTTTTTTTTTTAGCAAGGATAAAATATTCATGATATTCTAAAAAAAAAATTTATAAAAAAATAAAAAAATAAAAATAAACTAGTTATGGCACTCGACAATAGTCAAACTATTATTCTTATTAGTTCTATTATTTAATAGTTTAAGACTTCGATGTCAATTTTAAAAGTTAACAAATATCTCCTAAATACTCCTAAATATAAATTACATCATTTGTAAACCTCAATATAAATATAAACAGTAATAACCTCTCGAACTTAATTTGAGAATAAAAAATAACTTAATTATTAATTTAAATAATTTTTTAAAATTTTGCAATTAGAGAAATATTCATTGACATCAATTTTCGTTATCGAAAAGGTTAGTGACATATTAGTTTGGTTAGTTGTAATTTAATTTAATTTTATGATCATTCGTTCGATCCTTAATATCGATATTTGATAGTGTACCGTCTATGTAAGGTTTAACGTTTCTTCCCCAATTTAAACTAAAAAAATACATCAATTTTTATTTGCATATTTGATATTTTAATCCATGATTCGAACCGTTGCCACCAGAACAAAAAGTAGGAAATTTATAATATTCACAATAAACAACATTCTGTAAATACTTTCATTTTTCTTGTTAAATAAGGGTGAGAAATCTCCCTTCAAAATGATATCTTTAAACATTTATAAAAATATGTGCATTACTCCTTTCATTATTACTAATTACTTTTAAGATGGAACCTCGAATGTTCAAACGGATATTTGATCCAAAAATGAAATTCTGATCCGATCTAAAATTGGTGAATCCAAATAAACATCATTTTGAGGGGTATATTGAAGATTTCATATTAAAAATGTGGACATGCCTCTAAACATTTATAAAATGTATGATCTACTTCTCTCATTAGTATCAATTTGTTTGTCTAATTATAAATTACAAATTTAATCTAATAATTTAGAAAAAATTAAAACTTAGTCTTAATCTCTATATTTTGATAAAAACAATACACATAGCTTCTATCATTTGTCATTGTTTGACTACATAACAATTAGTTGCTCATGTGTCACTAAATTGATCATTTGTATTTTGTTGTTAGGTAGTCAATTAGATATATATGAAATGAAACTTGACAATTTAATGCCATTTTTAGAAATTGTCAAATTTTCTTTTATCCAATTAATTATTTAACTTATTATCCACAAACGCAATAGTTTACTTTGTACATAGATTATATGCATTTATTTGTTAATCATTTCTAATGATAGAGACTACGTGTTAGTTTGTTTGAAAAAAAAAAAAGACTATTTGTTAGTATCCACGAGAACACGTCAAATAACATACTGTGACATTATGAGTTTAGATTCCACTTAGATTAAAAAATATTTTTTTTATTTAAATTTAAATTTTAACCCAATAAAATTAAATTAAAATTATGAAGTTTTTGTGTTTTTTTTTTTTTTTTTTTTTTTTGGAAATATGAGAATATTTTGGAAAGCTAATTGCACGTGCAACTCAAACGAGTCTACAGGTAATGTCGTATGCAGGTCAAGGAAAAGAATCGTGAATGTTAAACCGACATAATTAATTTCGAAATATTGATTTGATTATTTGATTTATTTTGCGTGTAATTCATACATACCCCCCACCTTATTCTGAAATTCACTTTTTATTCTCTGCAAAATATTAACTCCAATAAGTTATTATTTTTAATTGGATCAAATTCTTAAAACAAAGAATTGGTGGGGACCGGAGCCCAAGAAAACTTATAGGCAACATGGGAATATTTGGGATACCGAGAATGAGAATGATTTTCCGTGTTTGAATCATTCGGAATCATTCCCTTTATAATCACATTTTTTTAAAATTACTTTTTTCATTTTCCTCCTAATTATTTTTTATTCTCTCCCCCAACAACTTTTCATATATCACATCACAATTTTTCACTCACATCATACTTATTATTTTATTTTTCTCATAATTATTACATTTATCTCAAATACAAATAATCATTATCCTCATAATCATTACATTCACCACAAACACAAATAAACATTTCTCTCATAATCATTATCCTCCTATTCTCCTTCTCATTATCATTCCCCTCTTAATCATTACAATTCCCTTTGCCCCAAACACACTTTATGAAATGCCAATTTATATTTTAGTAATTCAACATATCTCTTTTTTAGGGCGACTTAGTTTAGGAGGGTTTAACTTTTGATTTTGTAGAGGAGTAACAAACAATATTTCAATTCTCTTCAGAAAAAAAAAATTACATCTCAATTATTTAAAATAATCACTTATAATTTCTATCGCTTAAAATCACTTATTTTTACAACATCTCTACAAAATTCACATCCAAACGAGTTATTGGCGGTAGACCTTCTACAAAATTCACATCCAAACGAACTATTACCTTAAACTCTGTTACAAAAATTTACATCCAAACGAACTATTACTGCAACCTCAATTTTTAATCATTCAAAATAATTTCTCATTTCAATAATTCAAAATAGTTACTTATGTAAATACTCATCCAAACATCCCTTAAGAGGTGGTTCAATCAATAGATTTAGATGGAACAATTTTAAAAACCATTAATTTTTGTATATATAAAATTCTCATTAAAGTTTCAAAAATCGTTAAAAACTTTAGAGATAAGATATAATATGACATTTAGTTCAATAACTCACAATCCTTCGATTTAAATGTTGTTTATTTTTTATATAACCACTCTATCCAAATCAGAGTTTCTGTCATAACCATATTCACATAACCTTTCAATCCAAACAAAATTTTATTTTTGTAACTGCTCAAAATTTATCATAACCACACTATTCCTCGTTTTCAAAATTCTCTATCTAAACTCATCCTTCATTATTACAAAATTTTAAATAATAGTTTATGGTGACTCATATTAGAATAATCCTTCACAATCCAAACAAATCATTTTAACAAATGTCACATCAACTCATTACATTAGTTGTTTTTGTGACTAAACACGAATATTTTTTAGAGATTACGTGATCAAGTTTCTCCCTCTTTTTATACCTCTTGTGAGGAGAGTTAAATTTTGTTGAGTTATATTATAGTATTTACAAAATATATATATATATATATAAGGTATCATATCTAAACATCGAAAATATATATACTACTTTGTTAAATTTATAAGGTGAATTGTTGTGTAATAAAAAGTGTTAGTTTCTCAAAAAGAAAATAATAATAATAACAAAAATGTTAGATTAAGACAAATAAATAAATATATATATATATTTATTTATTTATTTATTTATATTTAGAAGTAACCTTTTAAATACAATTAAGAAATTAGAGATTCAAATCATTAATTTTAAATATTGGTAAATGGAAGAAAAAAAAAACATTATGAAATGAAAATTATTGGTTACTATTTTTTTAATTATGAACATTTTGAGGTGAACCTATTGGTTACTATTTTTTAAAAAAACATAATTAAAAAAATTAGAAGTTCTAATCACTTATTTCAAATGTGGATGAATTTATTTAAAAAAAAAAAAAACATTATTAATAGTGGAACTTATTATCTAGAAAATGGATATGATCAGCCATTGTATAATAGACACGTGTCCTTAGTTATTTGGTTATTAATTGGCTAGTACATAACTTTGGGCAACCCTAGGTAGTGATGTGAAAAGCATGAAAACCAGGACAAGTTATTATTTATTTATGGGCATTTGTCAGTAAGTCTTTTTTTTTTCAGATAAAAAAAAAACAATCACCCGAAAAAGAAAAACATAAATCCTTATTTTCAACGGTTCTAAATGGAAATTATTTTTATATTCAATTATAAACTCACTCCATTCAATCAAATTGGTCAATATTTGAAGGCCAATAGTCACATCAACTTCTTGTCAATTTAGATTTGCGTTTATTCATAAGTGGGGGGAATTTTGCCGAAACTATAACGAGAATATGAAAAAAATCAACAAAAAACGAAAAACAAAAACAAAATTATGGAAAAACCATTATCTAAATTTATAATAAAAAGAATACTTTTGAAAGGATGGTTGGATGTGTTTGAAATGCATAGAATAATTAAAGATGAACTATTATGAGTTTTGAGGTGTAATATACAATTATTGGAGCAAAATACTCATTATGAAGAATAATCAATATTTGTTATGGAAAATGAATAATAGCTAGGAGGAAAATGAATATGTATTTCATTTATATTTTGGGATAATTTGTTTAAGTAAATAATAATAATAATCATAGTCAATTATTCATCCATTCATATTTGAGCCACTAACAAACTTACTTTCACAATTTAATTTTTTTGTAACTATTTTCATTTTTATCATACTTATTATTTTGTTTTTATATAAACATGTTTTATACTTTCAACATTGGTATTGGTTACTGATAAGCATTTTATGCACCCCTAACCTACGAAATGATTCTCCCATAAATTATTTTTTTCACCTAAAATGTAGATAATCACCCCGAACGCACGAAATGATTCTCCCTTAAATTACTTTTTTCACCTAAAATGTAGATAATCATTCTCTGCATATTTCATTTCTTTATAATCATTATGATTCTCTTTATTTCAAATGTCCCCTTCATTCCCATTCATCTGAGTTTCTATACCCATTGAGCAACAAAAATAATTCTCAAAGTTAATTCAATATCTTTTTTTTTTTTTTAATATCTAACATGTATCTTGATCAATAGATTATATTCTAATATTTCAACCATTAAAGGTATGTTTAGGGGAAGAGAAATGGTAATGATTAAGGTAGGAGTGAGAATTATGAAGAGAATGATTATTTGTGTTTGGAGTGAAGCAAATGATTACGGGGAGAGTGATTATTTAAGTTTGGGGTGAAATGAGTTAGGAAGAGAATGAAAAATGTAATTTTTGAAAAACGCGATTATGGGAGAATGATTCTCGATGACTCATTCTCTCCCTTATTCTTGTGACACAAACACACCATAAATAATTTCGTTGTTAGTACTGAAGAGTAACCACACTAATTTGTTTCAAACAAAAAAAAGTAACCACACTGATTTTGGAAAGTGGAGTGTTTTTGTCAATTCCTATTTCTTTTTTTTTTTTAATTTAAAATTTTTTTTGGTTTGGGGTTTTAGGGTTGTTGCAGAAAGGGGAGAGGCAAATGCTACTCATAAATGCAGCCTACAACCTTATCATATAGCATAGAATGATGAAACCTGCATGGCTTGAAGCATTAATCTCTGAATCTAATTTCTTCTCTCAATGTGAACTCCACAACTCTCTCAGGAAGAATGATATGAACATCTTATGCTTACATTGTTGTCAAAGCATTTGCCCTCACTGCCTCCCCGCTCACCGCTCTCATCCCCTTCTTCAGATTCGTCGCTACGTTTACCATCATGTCGTTCGTCTCTCCGATCTCGACAAGCTCATCGACTCTTCTTATATTCAGGTATCTTTATGCTTCCTTAAATTTCACTGAGAGAAGTAGTACATCTATTTTATAAAAGTAGCGTAGATTATGAGATCCTTACCATACTTCAAGATGCTTTTGATTCATTATTATTAAATTGGATTTCAATTTTTTTTTTTTTCTTTATCAAATACCCATTTGAGTAAAATAGATTCTGATCTCATATTACATAATATGAAAATTTTGAATTTGATAGCATATATGTGGGCTTGGTTTGGTTTAATTGCAGCCTTACACTATAAATGGTGCAAAAGTGATATTCTTGAATCATAGGCCACAAACTAGGTCTTGCAAAGCCCCTTCCAATGTTTGTTTAGCTTGTGATAGGATTCTTCAGCACCCTTTCCACTTTTGTTCTCTCTCATGCAAGGTAACTTAAATTCAGCTAAGAATAATTTAGTTTAATTTATCTGACGCAACTTAAAGAGATCATGAATTTGAATCCTTCACCATAAATACAGGTTGATCATATGATGTTCAGAGGGGCAGATCTTTCAAGTATTCTGTTCAGCTTCGACCACTCCGATTTCACCTTTTCACAATTGGAGGGGTTGCAGATGGATGGCTCGGACGACGAACCTCAAATGGCTATGAACTTCGATTCATTAGAATGTTACTCAATTTCCAACGAGCCCGTCGCCAATTCAGGACCCCAAATTGCTCTCTCGCTCAGCAGCCGGAGAAAGGGTGCTCCCCAAAGAGCTCCACTTTCTTAGAACAATGAACATCAATAAATGAACTCAGGTATTGTCTTCCAAATAAATAAACAAATTCATCTTCATGTGATTCAAGTATTAAATTCATGATTAGTGGATAAAGTGGTTGAGTCCAATGATAATTATTATGTATCTTTGATCTAGCGAGTTGCATGTTCATATTTTATAATTTCAAATATTGTTAGCAATAAAAAAAAATTAAAAAAAAAAAAAAAAAACTATGAATAGTGTGTTGTTTACAACAACAAATCCATTGCTAAGGGGGTGTTTGAGAACTTTCTTCTCAACACCACCATTTTGTGCTTTTTCATGTAATGGAATTTGGATATATGTATTTGTATATGTTTTAATCTTTCAAGTTTATTTCTACATTCCATGCCCTTTTTAGTTTTCAAGCAATGTCATTTTAGCTGATTTCTCTTTGTATCTAATCCTAATTATTCCAAGATTTTTTTTCACTAATAATGGATGGCATTGATTTGAAGTCACGACTTTTTAATTATAAACATACACTTATATCATGCTTATGTGGGCAATAATTTAAACAATCTTGAGATAATGAATTTGTTTTTTTAGTTACATTTCAATTAACAAAATTTGATCTTTTTTAATGACTATAAGGTTTTTATAAGTGGCTGTTTTAGTAGATGAGGAAACAAGGAATTAAACAACAGTTGATCAGCTGAATTCTTAAAAAAGAAAGACTATAAATATATCTAATATCATGAAATGGTTAAAATTTAAATAAAATTCAAAGGCCGATAATCATTAGGCTTTTATATTTTAATTTTTGAAAATTATATTTATACTATTACTTCGACCTTTAACCCTAAACTTTATTCAAAAATCTATTTTTAAAAAAATAAACAAATAAATAAATGACATTGATTTGTGGTAGAGATACTTAGTTTTGTGTGTCTTGGAACTTGAAGGCTGTGGATGAGATGTTAGGGTTTTGAGGAGCAAACAAATACCAAGTTATATGGACATGGAATGGGTCACGTGCAGGGCAGCCCTTCACCACCATATGTAAATATTAAATTGCTATAAATATATAAAAACACCTATTTTTTGCATTTATCCATTATGTTTCATCTTTGAGTTGCTTTTTTTTTTTTTAATTATCTTTCCCCCTTTTCCTCCTTTCCAATTTGCTATTTTAAGGAATGGGTTTTGACTTACTTTTTTGTCAGTTCCCTTTTAACTTCTGTCTCATCCTCAATTTGGGAAAACCACTTTCATTAGCTTTAAGTTAAACCAATAAACAAAATACTTTTTTTTTTTTTTTAAGAAATAGTGTTTCTTTTACTAAAATAAAACTCATGTGTGCATCATACAAATTAAAATCATCTATACTTTTTGTAAATATTTGTCATTAAATATTTGTATAGATTTGAATATATGATTTCAAAGACGTCAAAAAAAAAAATATTTCAATTTGTTTTTTTTTAGATTACAACAATTAGAGACTGAGGCAACTCGAACTCAAGACTTCTTAATATATATGATTTAAAATGGTCATAAAGTGTACACCCATGTCGCTAACTCTCGTTGGCTATATTTCAATTTGCTAATTCGTTTGAAATCAACTCTTTACAGTAATATATTTTCAACTCATCGATCTCCAAGGTCATTTATGTTACTATACCTACCAGCCATACTAAATCAAAATTTTTTCCTTTTTTTTGTTGTTGTAATTATGCACTCGACTGTAAATAATAAATATGAAAAAATGATGATAATAATACTCGTGAATTACCAACAACACTATTTTGCTCAAATGTGCACATCTCCCAATAGATATATACTTTTTTTTTTAAAAGGCAATAGATATATTCTTGTATTAACAATGTTAAGGTTAGAAGTTTGATTTTTACATCCCATATTTATAGAAAAATAAACAACACTATTGTCAAAAGTAAAATCCAATTAAAAAATATCATTATTTCTTTTAGAATAAAATTAATTTGAGATCAGTATATATAGAGAAATATTTAGGTTATGTCCGGACATGACCTAAATAATAATATCTACCTATGTGGTCAAATATAGGTCACATACTATTTTATTATAAACAAAAAAAAGTAGAACATTAAAATAAAGTGTGGTCTTGGACCACACAGGTTTATAATCTTTCAATCCAGTTTCAAGATCCCTAAATTTTAAAAATGAATATGTTAACTCTAAACATTCCAATAATGTTAAAAGTCTTTAAGATAATAAAATTGTTAATTACATAACATAATGTTAACTATAAAGATAATTAAATTAATTTTAAATTTAATATAGTGACAAAATGATTATTTTAATTTTCACGTAAATTTAATTTTTTTACAAAAATAAGTATAAAATCAACTAAAAAAACACATTGAAACTAAAACTAGGCATTTATTGAAATGTCAAAGGTAAAAGTGTTTAATTTTAAAAATTATAGATCAAATTGAAACTACCTCCCAATTTTATTTATTTATTTTTTTTTTTGAGTAAAAAGGGGGACAAGTACCGATTCTCGAGATCAAACTTGCAACGCTGATTTTGAACTAGTTTACAACCAAACAATAAAATTATTGTGTTGACCCATTCGATAACTACCTCCCAAATCTAGAGATTAGGAATGTAAATCTTCCCGGGAATAATAATAATAATAGATTAATAGCTTGCAATGAAAATGCAACTAGAGATTAATAGCTTCTCATGAATTGAAAATTTAGTGAAAAATCATAGTTTCCAACCGAAATTTAGTATTTTGTTCCTATCCTTAACTTTAAAAATTCCATTTCAATCTCAAATTTAGTAGAGGTTGCATTACTTTTAGTTCTAAACTTTGAACAATTATATAAATTTACACCATAATTAAGTTTTTGGTTCAAATTCCCGTTTGAAAAAATTTATTCACACGCTAAAGCTAGGTGTGTACGTAGAATGACCCTACATGATTAGACCAGCCATGCATTGACTCTGTCCTTTTTTCTCATTCAAACTCATTCATCATTCACCACTTTGCACCCACCAGTTTCATGCTTCCACTGTTTGATTTGATTTCATTGTCATTTTTCTTTTTCATTATACCCATTACCAAATCAGTTGGAGCCTGTTTGTTTCTCATATTTAATTAGAATTTAATCGGGAGATTTACTAATTTCTCTTTAAAAATTTACGTTCAAACGAGTTTTTATTAATTCTTCTTTTTTACTTTAAAAAATAATTCTCATTTTTAACAATTTATTTATAGTTATTCAATCATTTCTAACCACTCATTTTTAATATTTCATTTCAAATCAATCAAAATAACTCATTTTTAATCATTACTTTTTTAACTACTCATTTTAAATCTACATTCAAACAAGGTTTTGATTCTAATTCATCTAAACAAGTTTTTTGCTACAACTTGTAATTTTTAACTACTCATAACTTCTCAATATAACTCCATAAGCTAAATTCTCTTTAAATATGACAAACAAACAACCACTTGTTATTCTTTTTTTTTAAATAATTATTATTATTCAATTGGGGAAGAATTGAAATGAGACATGTAATGTTCAAGTAAAATATCATTATTATGTACTTATTCAAAAATAAGGATGATAACTATTGTGTCGCAAAAGATTGATTATGAATTCGAATCATTCGCCTAAATTGTTGTAGAACTAAAAGAAAAGGTTTTCAAATTGAATATATGTGGAGAGTTAGAGATTTTTCGTTTCAATTAATTGTATATCAAACCATGATTAATATTATTATTATTTTAATATCTGTGACTGTCCAGACTAACTTTGTACGCACATCGATTAATGACATGAGACATACCGTCTAACCCTATAACATTTGGATATCAAGAATGATATTATTATTTTGAGAATCAAACAATGAATATCTAAACTTGGAGTATCATGTGATGATCACAGTGATGAGATCATTTAATTATAAAACATGGTTTTGAAGATTGGATGTTTTGAAACTATAGACAAAGGAAAATAGAGGGATTTGAGTGGACAACAAATTAAGAAAGGTGATGGTTGTGGCAGTGTGGGTGATGGGTGTAGGCATTATGGGAGCCAAGGTTTCAGATATTTCAGACCCACCATTGTCCCAATCCTTTGACTCATTTATGCTGATACAACCCTTTCTTTGACCCTATAAAACAAAAACTCTCCCTCCCTCTCTTGTTTTGCTTTATTTTGCCTATACTATTACAATATTACTATTACTATTCTCTTCATTATTTTTATTCCTTTTGAAGGTTAGAAAATATCTTGTCAAAAAAATTAAAAAAAGAAATTTAGCATTCGAGACGCCCATCATTTTCTCAATCCTTTGACTCGTTTATACTGATGCAACCCTTCCTTTGACCCGATAAAACAAAAACCTTCTCTCTCTCTCTTGCGTTGTTTTTTTTTTTTTTTTGAAATCTGGGAAATCGAAGCTTTGCTTTATTATATTCGAGGTAACTACGTCCGTCCCTAAGTCAGGTACTGAGAGACATCAAAGAAATAGAGACACGGGAGGTGCCTACAAATTAATGTGACAGATGAATTTCGAATCTCGAACCTTTCTTGCATTGTTTTTATGCTTGTGTCTCTAGTCATTCATTTGGATCCCTTTTGGTTTGGAGAATGTCTTGTCAAACACCACAACCTTCTACTTAATCTTTACTCCATCCCCTACTACACTTTTGTGTACAATAACAATATTAGGGAGATCTAAAATCGATACATGTCAATTATCATTGGACTAAATTCACTTCAAAAAAGGGAAAAATAAAGAGGAGCCAAAATTTAAACTACATTAGATAAAGACATAACTTACTTTGAAGCACACAAGAAGTTGGAGTTCTTATTCCTTTGTCATATTTCAGATAAAACAGTGATAGTAAATGGAGTTTCCTGATAGCATGAGTTGAACAGGTTTGAAAATCAGCAAAGGGCAAAGTAAAACATAAGGGGTAGGGAAAAGAAACTGATTGTATTCACCACATCTCCACTTCAATTATTGATGATTATTTTGATGGATTATATACTTGTAGACTTTCCTATAACCCAGTTTGAAATTTTAATTTTAAAAAGTAAATAACATTACATGGCTTTGACTGTTGCATTTCTGATGTTCATCTCAAGACAACGTTCAACTTGCTCTGAACCTGCTCTCTCACATTCCACTGCATTTGCAACCACAAAATATGAGGTTGTACCCAAATTTCTATAACAAATTAATATATAAAAGGAAACAATAAAGTTAATCAGTACCTGCAAATCATTGATTTCTTCATCAGTGAGGGATCGTTCCATAGATCGGTAAGCAATCCGATAGCAGTGACTCGTCAGCCCTTTCTTCTTGTTGGTAAAATTGTCAATCAACTGCACCTGCCAGCATCCATTTGTAAAAAATACAAATTATTTCGCCAAATGAGCCGCAACTGCGTGGTAGCTGAGCACACTAGATTTTTTTAAGGTGCATCCATGAACAATGGAAAGTATTCAAGTTTAAACAGTCAAACTTCAGTGAGCATATGCCTAACAATGGTTAAACGACAACCTTCAAAAAGAAAAAATGTTGTCTTGTCCCTACCATAAGCATTTACTTCACTCTAATTATCTTAAGAATTCTTTATGCCCCTCAAAACAGCTAATAACAACCATCATGGAGTAGCATAATCTAATGGTCAAGAGGGTCTTAAGAAGCTAAGAGGTGATGAGTTCAATCCATAGTGGTTAGCTACTTAAAATTAATTTTCTTCGAGTTTCTTTAACATCCAAATGTTGTAACGTCAGGTAGTATGTCTCGTGACATTAGTCTAGGTGGGTGGTGCAAGCTGGTTCGAACAGTCACAAATAAAAAAAAAAAAATTAAAAACAGCTAATAACATACCTCTTCAACAAGGTCACCGGCAATTCCTCTAACAACTTCACATAAATTATTCTCGGTGAAAGATTCATTGATCCAAAAACTAATGTCCTTGTAGCAAGGTGGAAACTGCAGCAGATGCAATTACTTAAGCTTTTTAAAATACTTTCGAAGATATAATTTGTTACAAGTCCTACACAAACCAGTTGGATGTTAAAGAAATACAATTAAAAGTTGCTCTCTCAAGAAACTGGATACTCCAGATCTCTCCAGGACAAAAATGTTTGGTGATAGTACCTTAGAGAACGATTTAAATTTAACTCCTAGCTTGCCTTTCGAGAACTGCAAACAAAAAGCCCAATGGTGATGATTGGATCATTTATCTTTTCGAACATACCAAAGAAAAGAGTGAAAAACAATGTAAAAGTACTGTTTAAATGATGCAATTAGGTACCTGAGAGGTAAATCGCTCATCAGATGACCAAAATAAACGAATATCAGGTATATCAAAAAGAACCATAGCCAGTCTTTCCAATCCGAGTCCAAAAGCCCATGCAACATTGTTCTCTTTACCACTTCTTTTCAAAATTTCTTGCTCCATCACCCCACATCCCAATACTTCCAACCATTTCTCCTGCAGGGGTAGGAGATTAAATAACCCCCAGATGCAGGATTACTTTTTAACAGTAATGGTAATGACGAGGAGATCCCAAGTAGGAATCAAACATTATCCATTCATTGCGCACAAGATGACCCAGACAATTACAAGTGTAAAAAAAAAAAAAAAATTATCCATTCATTCTTTAATAGGATATAAGAATGGAAATAATAGTTGAGAAATGGTTGTGAGTCTTATGACCAATTCCTATTAGAGGAGAACTTTTGTCACCTTTGTTTTTATTCTACGAAAAAACGTTAATCTCATCAAAAGGGAAAAAATTGCATCTATGTCCCCTGAGCAAGTTCTTCACCTTTCTGTTCCCTTGTCTAACTCATCAAAAGCTAAAAAGTTGTAGAGGTTCTATTTTAAGTTCATATATGAGATAAACAAGAAATATCACTGAATTAATGGAACTCTAAACTTGAAATAAATAAACTTAAAGTGTAATTGGTGACGATGGTGACGATGGAAGTCATTTATGAAAGAAGCAATGCAGTGTGCCACCATAATCAAAGTATTGAATTCTGAAGGAGACTAAAGATCATCTGATGTACCTGAAAGAAAATCTCAAGTTCAAATGATGGGTTTGTAAATGGGAAATATGTATCAACCCAGCGCATTTCCACAGCACCTGGAAGTTTTAATAGTTTATGAAAAACATAGTTCCATCATGCATACAACCAAACCAATGCAAAATTTAAGAAATCACTTTAAAAATCGAAGCCTAATTAGATAAATCGAGAGCTTATTGTTATATTAAAAATGTAACTATGTTGTAAAGTTCTTTTATGATCATATGCAAAATCATAACCATTAATACTTATCTGATTTACTATATCTTTTCTCCGAAAGTTCATGTCTTTAACCTGCCTATTCTGAAAGTGTTGTTGTTTTGTCTTTACAATACTCAATTGTATTTTCCAATATGAATTTCCAATAGACCACAAACAAAAACGGACGAATCATAGATGTCTTAAATCGTACAGATCTCTTACCAAATAAATGCCTTGCCAAACCTTCCAAACATTTCTTCAAGTCGTCAGCTGCATAAGATGATCCATCTGTGCCAGATGCCCCCCAATCATTTACAGAAAAAACCCGGACACCTTCCATCTGAATAGGCAAAGAAATTCATCAAATAAAAACTTTGGTAAACTTGGCTAAAGGCTTAATAACTATATTTATTTAGAATACCTGATGAAATACAGGGTAATGAGTTGAATCAATGGAATCTCGACGGTATACATCCCCTGTCACAAGAAACTGAGTACATCCACTTCTCAACAGCTCCGCTTGATGAGCACTTGTATGACATCTCAGAACAGTTTGTGAATCAATATAGTATGTATCATTATAACTTCGGCTTACATGATCTGCTGGAACCAACACATCATCAAAATTCTGCAGACATAATCATAGGATTAAGATACAAGAGGCATTGTATGTTAACAAATAATTATAGTATTAAAAGAAGCACGTAAGCTATTGAAATTTAGGAAAAAGAATTTAACCAATTGCTCGGAAAGTTGAGAACTACCGAACAGACCCCCACTTTTTCCAGCAAATAATAATAATAATTCATCACTTCAACTATTACCCTGGAACAGTTGGCTCTTAATCAACTGAGTTGATGTTAGCAGCTCAGAAGAAGTGCGAGCAAATGCGTCAAATGGTGAGAGAAGAATGAGAAGATTTTGAGGAATTGATCACCGAAGGATGGAGGGAAAACATAAAGGGCATGTTTGGGCGAAGGAGAATGAGAATGATTATGAGGAGGATGAGAATTAGGAGAAAAATATGGGAGAGAATCACTATCGGGAGAATAATAATCTATGTTTGGGTCTTGGGGTGAAGAGAATGATTATAGAGAGATCTATTACTTGTGATTGGGGTGAAGAGAATAATTATGAGAAGAATAGTGAGTTAGAGAGAATAAAAGGGAGAATGAAAATTGGTTAAGGGGAGAACAAAAAGTTGTTAATAGAGAGAATAAAAAGTGGTTATGGAAAAATGAGATTATGGAGAGAATGATTCTTGGCAGCCCAAATCTAGATAAGAAATCATTCTCCTCATAATCATTCTTATCCTCGTAGTCCTTTCCAATACTATCAATTCAAATGCTCAAATAAACTAACACTTTGATTTCAGATGCACAAAATATTGGAGAGAGATAATTCGTTGTTAACTCCTAATAACAATTGATGAGACAAAAAATTTACCTCCTTGACAGAAACAATTGGACTGAGGTCATCAAACTTATCGAACTTATTTGAATAATTTGTATCAAAGTAGTTGTATATCTCGTTCTTCAGAATGCCAAGTGGATGGTTATCTCTTCTATGGAGTTGCATACCAAGTTTTGAAAAAATATTGTCTGGGACATTGTTCGTAGGATCGTCTCTCACAACATCTACAAGCCTCCAATAATATTAATAACTCAATCACATTGAAAGTTTAACTTCAAATGGGATAAACTCCATAATAAGATGGTCAATTGACAATAAAGTTCAACGCACGGACAAAATTAAAACCATAAGAATAGTTTTCATGGCTTAACAAAAGAGAAGTGTGAAATGCTTAATAACTTCAAATCAGGAGTTAAATGAAGCAACAAATAACTACTGCAGAAGCATTTATATATTTTTTAGTATTTGGACCAATTTACAAGCACCTCAACTATTTTTACGAACAACCATGTAACCCTACATTATTTGTTGTCAAAAAGATATGTGAAAAGTTAATTTCGAGGTAGGCGATTACAAGTCTTTTTGTCCCTGAGAAATTAGAACCAATAACAGCTGTTGTACCAAGCTCCTTTATCATAATTTTGTGCAGTGCGTGTTAATCTTCATGTGGTTATACTTTTAAGTTGATATCAGCAAAAAATGAATAAATGCTAGTTCACAGCAGTCACAATTTCCTCTTAAAAACATTTCCTCGAATATCGAATCGGGAAAACAAAGACAATCAGCAAAACAATCACATTGTCGAGAAATAACTAAAGATTTCAAAATCGTCCAATGCAGTAAACTATATTACATCGATTCAAACAATCCAACGCTATCACGAAAGTTCAACAAGAAAGTCTCACAGAAATAGGAACGAATCCATGTTCGCTGAGTACAAAATCCGATTAGGAAACAAAACAACAAAGAAAATTTTACCGTCTTTGGAAATTGCGACTCCGCCGAGCTCAGGGAGTGAAGAAACCGGCAGTGTCCATGTCTTCCGGTGGACGGTGCCGGAGGAAAGAGCGGCGGAGGAGAAAGGAGCAGAGAAGACAAAGGTTCTGAGGCAGTTCCGAAGGTTGGAAGGATTTGTGAAGAGAAAAGCTCGAGTCAGTGACAGAGACGAAGCCATGCTCGTCGTCTCGGCCACTCCTGGTTCAGGTCAGTTCTCGTAATCTTATCGGGGGATTTTCAGGCGCGGTTATTGAACCATCGAACGAACTGTGGGCTTGCACAGGCCCAGCTTCAAGGCCCAATAGTTTCATAAAATCAAATTCGACCAAGTTATTATTATATCTTTTTCTCCCTTTTGTGTTAAGCTTTTTTTTTTTTTTTAATAAATGGTTTCCCACAAAAGGATTATATATACATATATATATATATATATACATATAT
>JBBMKA010000025.1:253200-280057 GCA_037833695.1 Sechiopsis laciniata
TAGAACAAATTTAAAAGTCACAAGATTAAAATTAAAATTTTAAAAAGTTGATTAAAATGATAATAAGTCATCAAAAGTTTGAATATTTTTACTTTGAATTAAAATATGTTTGTAAAAAGGGGAAAAATGAAAATGTTGGACCACCAAAAAGTGTTCGTAAATGCACTGGGCTGAGTTAAATGTACAATTCAACAGCCTGCTTTAAATTATAGTGGGCCGAGGTAGCCCATCTACCACTTTGTGGATTTCAATACAATATCATCTTCTTTTTTTTTCTTTTTTTCTTTTTTTGAGAATACAGTAGAATATCATCTTAACTTGAAACCAACTTGCAAGAAGTGAACGCAAAAATAATAATAATAATAATAAATAAATAAAACTTGCAAGGAAAAGTAGCAAATTTTATAATATTCACAAAAAATTCAACATTTTGTAAGTAAATTAAGTTTATAATGTGTTGTCTTTTCATATTTTAAAAAATAACATCAATGGCAAACAAAATATAACCCAACTAGCATAATATTCTTGTGACAAAGTAGTTGCGGATTCAAAAAGAAAATAACATCAGCTTTTTTTTTTTTTTTTGAAGTGTTTGGTTGAAGTTGAAATTCCAAAAAATCAATAGATAAGGTAAACTATCACTTCAATCATTTAAAAAAAAAAAACAGTTACTTAAGATAAATAAGAAAACTGTTTCTTCTTTATTACTTTAATTTCTGCAACTCAAAAACTTTTTAAATAAACTAAAAATAATATTGATAATTTTTATTAACAAATATATATACTTATAGAAGTGTTGAATGTCACTTTTTTTCAACTTATGGATGGATGGATGCAAGCTAGGTTACGTTAAAGATTAAATAGTATATTGTTAAATTCAAGTATAATTAAAATTAGTGTTAACTGAAAATCAAATGCCAAAAGTAACAGAGCGTGGCAACCAAGTACTCTTAAATGTTGTTGCACTAAAAAAAACCCAAGTATCAAATGTTTGAATCTTCTATAGGTGTTGTTGAATTTTTTTTTTTAAATCACAATATATAATATTTATTTAATAACTTTATTTTTTTACAAAAAAAAAAAATTGTTGCCCACTTTCCACTTTCACATTAAAGGCCGATATAAACTCAAAAAAAAAAAACATTAAAGGCTGATATCGAAACAATAAGTTGGAAAAAAGAAAATGTTAATGTTGTATAGGTATGCATGGAAATTAATAAATAAAATTGTATCTATAATTCATCCCGTCTTAAAATGAACATTAACAACGCGAAAGTGTGATTTAATTATGTAAAATGAAACAAGGTATAAGAGAAGAGAGTATTTTCATTACCTTATACGAAGAAGATGAAGAGTTATAAGACTAATCAAGTAATCACTTACACTCTAATGGAAGTTGTTAATTATGCTTGGGTTGGACCATACTATAGATTTGAAATTTTTTATACTAGGCCTTAAAATAATAACAATATATATAAAAACAACAACAACATATATGTATACAGTTTGCCCTTAACTTAAATACAAGACTTGATCGAAATTTAATTATCTAGATGATGTATAAACTTGACCATCATTTAAGAGGCAAACTATAGTATTGAGATAGTTAACTTATAAGCGAGAAGATGAGAACCTAACTTACTTGGTTATTAAATAGCTATTATTACCTATTAGGTACCAATTTAACTCTTTTAAATAAAAATACTTTCTTTTTTTCATTTCTGAAAGTTTTTTTTTTTTTTTTTTTTTTGAAAATACAACAATTTATAGTGTATGATTTTAGCTTATATTGATCGTTGAGTATATAGTAATATCGTTGAATTTGACCACTCTTTCCAACCCTGTTCTTTTCTTTTTGAAAGGAAGTAAATATACATTTTTTGGTTAAGATTGGCGAGTAAATTATTTTGGGGAACCCTAGGTAGTGATTTGAAAAGCATAAAAGGCAGTACAGGTTATTATTTATGGGCATTTGTCAGTGGCTCATTTTTTTTTTCAGATCAAACAACAATCAACAGAAAAAAAAAAACACACACACACACACAACCCCCGCTTATTTTCAATTCAACGGTTCTAAATGGAAATTCAACTTTACATTCAACTAAAATCACTCATTTAGTTTATGCATGAAGTGGGATTTTTTTATCTTTTTTTTAAGTACATATATTGGGGAGGAAGGCCTCAAATATCAATTTTTCACTTCGAACTTATGATTGTAAAATTAAAATGAATTAACATCAATCAAGATAATCAACTGTGACACCAACCCATTCGATAATAAGAAATTTTCTAAGAAAACTAAAAACATCCAGGCATATCTAAACTATATTTTTCAAATTAAAATTTTGAAAAAAATAGGAATTTAAAAGAAAAAAAAAGAATATAGGCTATAATAACTGTTTTTCATTGAACTCAGTAACAATAATACCCATAAGTATTAATTGAGCATAAAATTTCATCTCAAATCAATCAAGATAATAAGAAAAATAATTTTGTAAGACCTTTCATCTTTTCATGTGACATTTTGACAATAACAAAATTATTTTCTATAACTTTCGTAGACAAATTAATTATTTCATAAAAGGTTGATTTAGTTGAGAAAAATATGGATAGTCTCGAGTTCATAAAATATAAACTAAGACAAAGTGTGTATTTAGTGCATTTAAATATGAATGAGAGTTATCGAATGTGTTGGTGGCACAGTTAATTATCTTAATTGATGTTATTCCATTCGAATCTAATTTCCTCTATGTAGGGCTAAAATCAATTTTAAGTTTTTTTTTTATATAAAAGTGTTACTGAAATTAAACAATTGAAAAATACAATATTTTAACATTACTTTAATAACATTACTTTTATAAAAAAAGGAATAAAAAAGAAAGAACAAATATACATACATATATATATATAAATAACTAGAAGCAATAATACATTATTTCTTCATTCAATAATAATGAGTTGATCATGTGGTTAATAGAGTTTTGAAAATTTTAAAAGTCATAAATTTAATTTCCTTCTTTTAAAAAACTGTGAGAGTCTAACTCGCAAAAACAATGAAGGCAAAATATAATCAAGAAGAAAAGAAATGTGTTATTTGGCTAACGATAACGATAACGATAGTAGCGTACATCCAAATATTAGCGTACATCCAATAATTAATTAAGAAGTGAAATGTTGACGCTAAAAAAAAAAAAGAAAAAAAAAAGGGTTATTTGAGTGTTGGGGTTTCTAGGGTTTTGTGTCATTTTAAGGGGACATAGGGATTGTGTAGAGGGAGGGACTGAGTGCCATCCTATCGATCCTATATATATCCCCCATCCCATACCATTCCTTAGCGTTGAAAATAAATACTCTCTCTCTCTCTCTCTTCTTTTTCTTTCTTATACACACAAACATAAAAAACTGCAAAGAAGAAGAAGAAGAAGAAGAATTAGAATGAGAGAATATGGAGGAAATAATAATAATAATAATAATAATGCTGTAAATGATAGGATGAAAGCAGCACCTGCATGGCTTGAAGGGTTAATCTCAGAAAGTCATTTCTTCGGAGCTTGTGGGGACCACCTGTGTCGCAGGAAGAACGAGATGAACATCTTTTGCTTACACTGTTGCGTCTCCATTTGCCCTCACTGCCTTCCTTCTCATTCCTCTCATCCCCTTCTTCAGGTATTTAATTTTATATATATATGATCTTTTCTTTTTAATTCCACATAATAACTTTATTAATTCCACACACAGATTCGTCGCTATGTTTATCACCATGTGGTTCGCCTTGCCGATCTGGACAACCTCCTTGACTCTTCTTTTATTCAGGTCCATTTTCAATTTCATTCATTTCCATATATAATTCTAACCCACTACTGATCAATTATATTATTTGTTTGAATTTACATATAATTAATTGGTTGCTGCAGCCTTACACTATAAATGGTGCCAAAGTCATCTTCTTGAATCACAGGCCCCAGTCCAGGCCTTCCAAGCCCCCTTCCAATGTTTGCTTAACTTGTCACAGAATTCTCCAACACCCCTTCCATTTCTGCTCCCTCTCATGCAAGGTATATATATACATATATTTCTATCATTATATAAAATTCAATTCCGACTAATTGCATCATTTTCCTTACTTCTAAAAATTCAGGTTGCTCATTTGCTGTTTCAAGGGGCAGATCTTTCCACTATCCTCTACACCTTCCACCAATCCCATTTTCCTTTCTCACAATTCGATGGATTGCCAACCGATGCCTCCGAGCTCACCGACGATGATCCCCAAATTACTCCCTACTCGATGTCCAACGAGGCCACGAGCAATTCGCCAGATCCCGAGATTCTCAAGAAGAAGAAAAACAAGACCAATGCTTTCCTCCCTCCAATTACTCTCTCTCTTGCTAGCAGGAGAAAGGGTGCTCCCCAAAGGGCTCCAATGTCTTAGAATCAACATTAATTTCATAAATAATGTCAAACAAAATAATAATAATGTTATTAGATTCAATTTTTCAAAAAAAAAAAAAAATAGAGAAAAACATGTTTGATGATGGTTAGTTGGGTGTTGTTAATTAAGGCTAGTTTTGATGTGAAAGTGAGGAAGAGAGTGCCTGTGTGTTTGTATCCAACTCCAATGTTGTGATTTCCCCAGGTTTAAATAGGGTGTTTTGTCTACAACATTATTAATTAAATATCTACAAATTAAGAACATTTCCATTGCTGCTCTCAATACCACCAGTTTTGTGCTCTATCATTTAATGGAATTGGACCAACAGATGTATATGTATATGTTCTCATCTTTCAAATTTAATTTTTAATATATCTCTGCGCTTTTACTTTTCTTAATATATCTCATTTTATCTGACTTCGCTGTTCATATCTAATTCTAATTAAATCAAACCAGTTTAAACTCTATCTAGCCATTTTGTCTTATCTCATAATGAATTTAGTTTTTAGTTGTTACATAGAATTCCTAAAAACACTGATGTTTTAAATGAAAGTGAATTCTTTAAAATGATTGTTTGAAGTAGATGAGAAAACTAGTACTTTTACCTATGACTAGTACTTTTCAAACACATTGTAACTAGTACTTGTTAATATTTAATAAAAGGCAACAAGTGCAATGACTTAATTATGATATAAGTGCATGTCTATGAGCTCTTCTAATTAGATTATTGTATCGTTATGGCAAAAAATAAAAAAATAAAAACTTTCATTTAGATTTAAGAGTTACTAATGGGTGTGACATAAAATTTTCATTTCTATTGAAGAGTTATGAATGGTTGAGATAAAATAACGGGTGGCTTGTTAAAGTTGTTCTATCCGAGTTGAGTCAACCTTTTCACAAATTATTTATCCAAATACATCCTATAAAATAATTACATGGATTAAAGAATGTCTCCCTCAACAAAAATTGAGCATTGCATACATTAAACAGCATGCAATAAGAAAACGAGTACTTGAATATGCTACATACACATATTGAGTTCATCAATACAAAAATTGATTGTTTGACTTCTATAACCGACTGGAAATAAATTTTAAATCATGTAAGCTTTGGAAACTAATACTATATTTTAACCGGGAAAGAAAGAAGGAAAATATTGGGAGACATCAAGGACGAATGGGGTAGGAAAAGAAAAGAGGGTTATGTGATGATAAAAAAGAAAACAAATAGATTATTAAAAATTATAATTTAAAAAAAAAAAAAAAAAAAAAGTGGTAGTAGTACCAATCTTTATCTTTATTGCTTTAGTAAAATTTAAAAATATAATAATTGACATTGATTTGTGGGAGTGTTAGAAACTTAGTTTTGTGTGTATCTTGGAACTTGAAGACTATGGATTAGATGTTAGGGTTTTGAGGAGCAAACAAAAACCAAGTTATGGACAAGGAATGGTGCAGAGCAACCCTTCACGGGGAACATATTAATTTATAATTTATAAATATCCATTTTCTAGCAATTTTGTTTCAATTTCAAGTTTCAAACTTTGAAGTTGGCTTATTTATCACTCTGTTTTTTTCCTTTTTCTTCTCTTTTCAAATTTGCTATTTTAGGGAATGGGTTTTGACGTCCCCTTTTGTCAGTTCTTTTAACTTCTGTCTCACTCTCAAATTGGGGAAAAACCCGTTCATTAGTCAAGAGAGGAAAAGCAAATATCGATTTTCGAGATCGAATGTGTGATGTTGGTGTTAAACTGGTTTACAATTAAACAATGAAACTATTGCGCCAATTCGATCCAATAAAACTCAATTCAATTCGAATCTGTGATCCAATAAAATTCAATGAAACAATTAGAATCCATATGGAAACATTTGTGTAGTGTGTTTAATATGAATTTTAGACCAAAGTTTGTATTTCTTTAATAATACAAGTAAATAAAAGCATATTGTTGATTAGAGAATTTATACATTTTGTTTTTTGAAAATGAGAAAAAGGTGTATGCATATATTGATAGAAAAGTTATATATTTAAACCTAAGAAAGTAAGATTTTCAACCCATCAATCTCCATGAGAGAGAGGGGTTAAATATGGTGTCAGCCTTAACATGTGCTTCATGTTCTCTCTCTCCTATTGCTCCAACTCCTATAACCTAGGGTTATTTATGTTACTATACTACCAGCCGTACTAAATCATTTTCCTTTTTTAGTATATCTACTTAATTATGCACCCAACTCTAAATATGACAAAATGATGTTGGTTTTTAAAAAATGACAAAATTATGATAATAACAGAGTCGTGATTTATTACCGACAACACAAAAAAAATCGCCAATAAATAACTCAATTTAATTACAAAAACATCATAGAATCAAATATTTTATAAACTAATGAAAAAAAAATCAGATTTAATTATTGTTCAATCACATTTAAAAATAGAAAATCAAAACTTATAATTTCTTAATTATTAAATTATATACAATGTCATTTAAATGGTATCATTATTGATTAAAGAAAATCAATTTTATTTGTTAAAATACCAAAGTTATATGCAATCAATTTAAGATTAGGGAGAAATAAATCTCTTTTTTTTATATATCCGTGACTCGAGGTAGGTAGTTATTATGGATTGAACTCATCACCTTAACCTTAAGCACCTAAAAACTCTCTTTGACCATTAATTTATTTTATGATAGATTGAATCTATCACCTTAAGTACCTGAAGCTCCTCTCATTTGGGAATTTTTAGAAAAAGATGTATTTAAAAAAAAAAAGAAGAGGAATTTATAATAGATGACATATTTTAATAAAATATTTACAAATATAGATAAATTTAAAAATATTTATATTTATGATTATTCATTAATATAATATTATGTATTATCAATACAATATTATATGTTATTAATATGATATTATGTATTATTAATACATAATGATTACTACTTTTTTTTTTAAGTAATCATATTTATAATTATTTTATGAATTTTTCTAATCCTCTAAATTTCTAAAAAAAAAAATAAAGGACTATATGTTTACTTTGTGGAATAAGAAAGAAGTAAATATTTGTCCTTAGCGGGAAATAATTTTTAATAATGGACGGCATAAGATGAAAACTTTGAAATTGAATATCTTCAAAAAAAAAAAAAAAAAAAAAGAAATTGAATGTCAAGATAATAATAATAAAAATAAATTGTAAAGCATGGTGGAGATTATGACACATGGCAATGTAAATGTAGGAGTATCACGTGACATGGGCATGTCACCTTAATTCCGGCATCCATTTTGAAACTGACTTGTCGTTATTTTAATATCTTTCGCGGGGTTCTTCCACGTAGCACCGAACATCCCAATCCCATTTCACTATCAACACTTATTACACAAGACCAGACCAACAATATACGAATTTAATGTAGTAGTTGCAGTATTAAATGCAAATAACTCAATTTCTAACAAATAAATATTATTAAAATTGTAGAGATTCAGCTTTTACCTTTAGCCCACAAAAATTGAATTCAAAGGATCAAATGTATAATTTAATAATAAAGAGTATACAACTTATAAATCACATATTAAAAAATATATATATAAACTAAATTAATAAAGTTATGTTTAAATTAATATTCATAGAAATTTATATCAATCTCATAGATGAGAAATAAATATTTTCATGCCCACATTCAAATATCCACTTGTTAAATTTAACATATGAAGTAAAAATTAGAACCTAATATGATGAACTAAAACTTGAATTAGGTGACAATCATACCTTGGCTTTTTAAATTTTACATATATTCCTACCAACATATAACTAGTACTTTTAAAAGAACATTTCTTTCGTTAGAATGATGATGAAAATGAACATAATCGCTTATATCAAAGAGAATTGAAAAAAAAAAAAATAAGACATGAAACCTAAACCTAAGTTGTAAAAATGATTGTTTTAAAAAAAAGGTGTAAAAATGATCAGGTGAATGATATTGCAAATGGTGTATATACACAAATTGTCTACATATATTTAAATTGAATTATAAATGACGTCACATTTCTAACTCTTATTCAAACATTTTTTATTTTTTATTTATCAGAAAGTCCCAAAGGTTTGTGAAACAAATTTTATAAATGTAATTTGCATAATTTATAACCTATTTCTAATATGAGAAACGTTCAAAATACAAATTTGATATCAAGGTGACGAGGTTTCATTTTATTCAAAATTTTGTTGAAGTTTGAAGTTTTTAAAAGAAGAGAAGAACGATTAAGGCAGTTTTTTTTTTTTTTTTTTTTTTTTTTGAAAGACGGTGAAGTATATTGATATGACTAATTTTGAATTATTTTCCATAAAGTTGTTAAGAGAGAAAATACTCGTAAGGGCAAAGATGGCAAAGCTTCGTCCATGTGTTGGTTGTCTTCTTCCTTCATCCATCTTAACTATAAAGAGAGATTCCGAGCATGTCAAAATTGAATGATTTCTGCAACGGTGGAAGGTGATTTTTGCCAAAATTAATTGTTCCAATCAAATCAAAATTTTGGTATCGACTTATATTTTCTAACTTCTTCAAGACTATACTCTAGAGTTGAAATTTATCTACCATAAAGTACACAGAGTTTATTATTTGATAGGGAATAGCAAAATTGTAAAGAAAAAAACACACACAACAGAAGTACAAAATTAAAAAATGCCTAAACTACTCAAATCTGATATACCTTATAAATGAAAAACAATGAGCCCTATATTCTAATCTATAATTAGCTAGTTTTTCCCATAAGAAATTAGACGAACTTTGATTACACAATACATATACACACACCTGACATTATATTTTTCGCATAATCATTTCTTTCACCTCAAACACAAATAATCATTCTCCCCATAATCATTCTTTTCATCCCAAACACAGATAATGATTCTCTCCATAATCATTCTCTTTCTTATTCTCCCTCTCATTCTCATTCCTCCCATAATCATTGTCATTCCCCTTCCCTCAAACACACCTGAGAGAAGGGAAATGAGAATGATTATGAAAGAATGAAAATTAGGAGGAGAATAGAAAAATGAATGAGTATGGAAGAATGAGATTTAGGAGGAGAACAAGAAAGTGAATAATTATTTGTATTCGGAATGAAGAGAATGATTATGGAGAAAATGATTATTTGTATTTGAAATGAAGGGAATGATTATGGAGAGAATGATTATTTGTGTTTGAGGTGAATAGAATGATTATGGAAAAAATAAAATAATGAATACGATGATAGTAAAAAATAGTGATGTGTTGTATAAAAAATTGTTGGAGACAGAATAAACGTAGTTAGAAGGAGAATGAAAAACATGATTTTTAAAAAAGATGATTATAGAGTGAATGATTCCCGGTGGCCCAAACACGTAAAATCATTCTCATTTCCATTTTCTCCCTTATTTTTGGTGACCCAAACACACCCTAAAGGCGTTTGCCGGTTTGAGACACGGAGATCAAACCATGGAGATGAGAAATTTCCCTCCTTACCAACAATTATTCTCCCATAATCACTATTATATCTCTTTCCACCAACAATCATTCTCTCATAATCACAATTATATCTCTTTCCATAAGCATTACTCATTCTCCCACAATTTTATTGCCATACCCACTTTTCATTACCCTATTAGCCAATATTCAATTTCCTCATAAACAATACCGTGTTCCACTAATCTACACCAGTGACATGTAATAAATCTCTCCGTAATCCTTTAATAAACCTCCAAATACATGCAATAGTTCTCCTTCATAACCATTCCGTTTACCCCAAACACATACAATCATTACTCGTTAATCATTTTTTTGACATATTCTCTCCCGTATTTCAATTCCCCCATAATCATTCCATTCCACATATCTCAAATGTCCCCTTTATGCAGAAACATAAACAGTTGGACGTATTTGGTTTGAAGGAGTGCCAAATTCAAAATCCGTATCATCTCTTCAACTATTGAAGCTTAAAGGGCAGACCCCTCTAAGCTCATAATATGAACACTACTATAGAGCAACTGTGTGTGTGAGAGAGAGAAAGGGATTAAACAAGGGAAAAAGAAAGGGGGCCCATGATTCAAAACGACTCTGGAAATGAGCACAAGTATTGTACAATTCAGAATCAGACTTTTTCAGAAAGGGATCATTAATCTTCTCTCCATCCTCTATTCCCACGAGAGAATTCATAATAATCACAACACCAACCTCCAAGCAACTATACTAGATCATAAAACCCAAGACTTCAATTTTAATTCTTAATTCTCTATTACAGGTCTACAATTCTTCTATATCTTAAATGGCCTTTATTTGGCTCGACTTTCAAGTCCAGAATTGTTTAACACCATATGAGTGAAGATGTACAAGACCTAGCTAAATATTATTAAAAGGAAAAAGTAGTACAAGTGGAAATTAAAATGGGCAGAGAAAAAGAAAGAGGGGACAGTAGAAAAAAAGGGGCGAACTGAAATCAGAGGATGGCGAGTGGGTGGACGAATAATGGGTGTGGCATTTCCAATACAATAACAATAATAAAAGATTAATAATAATAGATTAATAGCAATAGCATGTAATGAAAATGCAACTTTTCATGCATTTTATAATTCTATATGTACGTGGAATGACCCTACCTGATATGACCAAACCATACATACATTGACTCTATCCTTTTCTCATTCAAACTCCTTCACTTTGCAGCCACCAATTTCCTGTTTCCATACTGTTTGATTTGATTTCATTGCTATTCTTCTTTTCTTTCCTTCTTTTTCACTATACCAATTACCAAATTAGTTACTATCCTACGGCCTACGCCCATCAACAAAGGGATTTTCTAATACTAATTTTAACCAGCCAGGCATCTATAATCTAGGCTTATCGTTCTTTTTTCGGAATGTCCAAGCCTATTAATTTTGAGATCTAACAACCTGCATATAATAGCAAGAATCTTATAGGAGGGCTCTACTAATGTTATTATAATGCAATACTTCATGGTGATTATGAAGAAAGAAAGAAAGATTGATTCAATGTTTGTGCAAGAAAATGTTACCTAGCTGAAATTGCTGTTGGCCCTTGTGTAAAAAAATGCTGCTATTGGTGGAGTCAGGCTTCTGCAAAGGTCTATGCAAAGGAGTCATAATGAAGGATAGAACTCTTGAGATTATGCCTCATTTGAAGTAGGAAAAGAATAAGATGAAGTAGAATTGTCATGCTCAACCTATGAAGGTTATTCGAGTAAAATATGTGAAAATGCAGTTCGTTATGCCGATGCAAGTGTTTTCAAATTAAATATGCAGAGTAGAGACTCCCCTTTCACATAAATTGTCTACTCAAACAATGAATATCTGACTATAAGTATTATGCGATCATAATGGCCGTAACATCATCATTAAATTATAAAATATGGTGATTTTGAGCATTGGATTTAAGTGTTCACACATCCTATCTAAGGGTCATTTGAAACAAAAGGATATCTAAAAGAAAAGAAAAAAGAGAATTTGAGTGGACAACAAAGGTTGAGACCTAAACGCATGAGAAGTTTCCATTTCACTATATAAGCATATATCAAGTAGACCAAGAATCTAATAACTAATTAAATCGCAAGGAATTATTAAAACAACCAAATCGATTTCATGTATGGAAATCTCTCTTCTTCCCGAACGAATTCAGTAGTATGCAAACTTCAATATATAATAATTAAGTTTCAAAATTTTAGTATATAATATTTTTGTAGTTTATCAAAACATTTGGTCCCATCAATTTATCGATAGACAACCTTTTTCATAAAGACAATATAATTACAAAGAAAGTTCAATAACTAAAATGTTACTTATTTGAAAATACAACTGTATAGAGACAAACTAAATTTCAGAGAATAAATTGTTATTCCAATAAAAGACAAAAAAAAAAGTGCTCCACAGACCGAGATTTTAATACTGAGAACAAAACATAGGCAATGTACTGTTGTTTTTCTACCATTTAAGAGATAATTGAAAATGAAAAAACAATTTATAAGGAAGTTGATGTAATTGCGAGTCGAGAATTTTGAATTAGGGATATAATGACTTTAAGGTTTGAATTAAAGAACACAAGGAATTAGGTTAAGAGAAAAGAAGAGCAGATTATTTGAGGGCAGGGAGATGATTGGTCCCCCGATCCCATCAGTGTTCAGGAAATAGGTCAGGCCTTTTTTAAGTTGAGGCAGCAGAACAGAACAGAACAGAGCAAAGCAGAGCAGAGAGCAGCTGGCTGCCAATTGCCATTGCCACTATTGCCATTTTCTAATTTAGATATCTAATCTCTCATATCCTATTTCTTTTGTTAGGTTTGGGTGTACCCCCGCTCCTAACCTACGGTTACTCCATTACCCTTTTCCTTCTCTTTCTCTCTCTCTTTCCTTCCCTTTTCTTCCCATTTTTTAGTTCACATTTTTAAATTTTCAAATAAATGATATTATTTTCATCTAATTTTAAGATTTATTGAAAATGCATGAAGTAAATTTAGACATTTGAAAATACTAAGATTAAAATTAAATGAGACCCAACATTTATTAGTAAGAATTAAATGTCAAAATGATGTACTAAAATATTTCAAACTTCTCATATCTCATTTTTTGTACTACAAGTCAGTAATTATTGGAAATAACCCTATAAAAAATTGGTTTCTATAGCACCTTTGACTTGTTTTCTATTTAAAATATAGTTTAATACTTTAGGCTACATTTATTAAATGTAGTAAATACTGCCAAACGACCGAGATAAGAGAGATTAAGGGACCAATTTAAGAAAAGTGTTGAATTATAAAGGACGGAGTGAAGAGAGATTAAGATAGGTCATGGTGGTTGCACACTCACAGTCTGTAGGCATTATGGGTGTGAGAAATGGAGCCCAGATTTCAGATATTCCAGACGCCATCATTGTCCCAATCCTTTGACTCATTTATACTGATGCAACCCTTCCTTTGACCCCATTATTAAAACTCTCTCTCCTTCCCCCTCTTGCCTTAACCTTTCTTTCTTCGTTCATTCATTTTTATCCGTTTTGGATGGAGAATGTCTTGTCAAAACAACCCCCTCGCTTCTCCTACACTATTCACTTCCATTTATGGTGTGTTTGGGACGAGAAAAATGGTATTGATTAAGGGAGTGTTTGGAGAAAGGAGAATGGTAATGGTAATGATTATGGGAAGAATGAGGAGGAGAATAGGAAAGAGAATGATTATTTGTGTTAGGATGAAGGTAATGATTATGAGGAGAATGATTATTTGTGGTTGGGGTGAAAGTAATGATTATGAAAAAAATAAAATAATGAATATGATAAGAGTGAAAAATAGTGATGTGATGTATAAAAAGTTGTTGGGAGAGAGAATAAAAAGTAGTTAGGAGAAAAATGAAAAAAGTAATTTTTGGAAAATGTGATTATGGAAAGGATGATTTCCGGTAGTCCAAACACGGGAAATCGTCTCCATTCCCATTCTCCCCCTTATTCTTGGTAGCCCAAACACCCCCTAAAGGGAGAATGGTAATGAAGAGGAGAATAGGAAGGGAAATGGTTATTTGTGTTTGGAGTGAAGATAATGATTATGAGGAAAATGATTATTTGTGTTTAAAATAAAAGTAATGATTATGGAAAAAATAAAATAATGAATATGATGTGAGTAAAAAATAGTAATGTGACGTATGAAAAGTTGTTAGAGAGAGAATAAATAGTTAGGAGGACAATGAAAAAAGTGATTTTTGGAAAACATGATTATGGAAGGAATGATTCACGGTGGCCCAAATACGGGAAAACATCCCCATTCCCATTCTCCCCCTTATTCTCGGTGGCCCAAACACCCCCTTGCAACTCTGCCCCTTCTCATCTTTCCTTATTTCAAAACCTAAACTCTCTTAAAACCTAAACAATGCATTCAAATATAATTGAGAAATCTAATCCCGTGCCTAAATGCTAAACACTTGTTAGTCCATTCTACACATGAAGTTAATTATTTAAAGGCTCTGTCAGTTGCTTTTTGTGTAGCTTCGGGATTGAGAATTCCCCATCATAAGAGGTCTTTGTCATATTTACTACAAATGCAAGGAAGGTAAATTGGTAGTTGAAAGGGGTGTTGAAAATTGATACTCTCTTTTTTTTCTTTCACTCATTGTTTATCATAATATCATTTTGATTAGAGTGCATTATCCTGCTAGTTCAAGTTTGGTTATTTTATGTGTTTTTAGAAGTTTTATATATTATGTTCCAATATTTAACCTGCAGGCTTGGTTAGTAGTTGCATAGAAAAATCAACTTTGGCTTAAATATTCAGGAAAAGTACCTTCCTTCAGCTTCTATTCCCTTAAAACAGGTAGATACCGGACCTAAAATAGGCTTCTGATTTTTTCGGTTACACAAAACAAACATCAATAGGAGAGCTAGATTCCTGCAAGATTACATATAAAGGATATGTTTTCTATCTGCAAACTTTTGTTCAGTTATATATGATTAGTTATGAATTCTGATTGATAATGACTATCGACCCCACATCCCCAAGGAAAAAGGCACGACTTACTTCTAGGCACACAAGTTCCTAATCTAAGCAAAACTCCATTTACTTCTAGGTAAATGGTTATGGAGTTTCCTGATAGTTAACACTGGTCTGAAAATCAGAAAAAACATAGTAAAGCATGAGATGGGTAAAGATACTGATTGTATGCATAAAAATAAATTAGCTTGCAGCACATCTCCACTTCAATTATTGATGATTATTTCCATGGTTTTAACTGGATTGTATACTCCTTCATATCACCCAGTTTCAAAAAATTTATAAAAAATATATTCAAATATGAACAGAGTAAAATTTCAATCTGAGTAGATAAAAAGTCAATAACATTACATGGCTTTGACCGAATTGTTGCAATTCCGATGTTCATCTCAGGACAACGTTCAACTTGCTCTGAACCTGTTCTCTCACGTTCCCCTGCATTTTTCAACCACAAAATATGAGGCTGTATCCAAACCTCTTTTTAAAAACAAATAAATATATAAAAGGGATACAATAAAGTCGATAGGTACCTGCAAATCATTGATTTCTTCATCTGTGAGTGACCGTTCCATAGATCGGTAAGCAATCCTGTAGCAGTGACTCGTCATCCCTTTCTTGTTGGTAAAATTGTCTATCAATTGCACCTGCCAGCATCCATTTGTAAAAAATATAAATTATTTCACTAAACGAGGTGCAACTGCCAGGTAACTGAACACACCAGATTATTTTAAGGAGCATACTGCATCCATGAATGAAAGTTTTCATATTTACATGTGCAGTTTTTTATTTTAACCAATCAAACTTCAGAGAGCAGATCATTAAGAAAGACTACACAGCAATCTTCAAAGAGAAAAGTGTTCTCCTGCCCCTACCTTACGCATTTACTTCATCAAAATTATCTTAAGAATTCTTTATTCCTCTGAAAATAGTTAATAGCATACCTCTTCAACCAGGTCACCGGCAATTCCTCTCACAACTTCACATAAATTATTCTCGGTGAAAGATTTATTGATCCAAAAACTAATGTCCTTGTAGCAAGGGGGAAACTGCAGCAGATGCAATTACTTAAAACTTTTTAGAATAATGTAGAAGATATTTTTAGGTAGAAGTCATACTTAAATTAATTAGATGTAAAAGAAATTGAACTAAAAATTGCTCTCTCAAGAAACTGAATAATGTTGCTCTCTCCATGCCTAAAATACCTTAGAGAACGCTTTAAATTTAACACCTAGCTTGCCCTTCGAGAACTGCAAATAAAAACCCAACGTGATGATTGGATAAATTATTTTTGAGAACATATCAAAGAACAAACAGAGTGAAAAACTACGAAAGAGTACTGTTTAAATGATGCAATTAGGCACCTGAGAGGTAAATCGCTCATCGGCTGACCAAAATAAACGAATATCAGGTATATCAAAAAGAACCATGGCTAGCCTTTCCAATCCAAGTCCAAAAGCCCATGCAACATTATTCTCTTTACCACTTCTTTTCAATATTTCTTGCTCCATCACCCCACATCCCAATACTTCCAGCCATTTCTCCTGCATGGGTAGGACATAATAAAATAACACTCGGATACAGGATTACTTTTTATTACATTTTTGTTTGAAAGAAACGGAAAAACAAAAAATTAAACTCCAGGGAACTAACATCAAATATAATACAAACAATTTGACGAGGAAAGCTCATAATTCAAACATCGTCCATCCATTCTTTAATAGGATTCATGGGAGGAAATGATAGTTGAGAAATAATTGAGGTCAACCCCAAGAGGAACTTTTTTTTTCCGATAAAGACCCAATTTCATTGAAATTATGAAATGAGGGAGAAAACTCGACAACACCCAAAAGTGAATTACAACTTACAAGAAAAGCTTCCCATTGAAAATAAAATAATAAATTGTAAGAAGAAGGAGAGGGTTTATCTTTACACCAAAAATACACCGTTAAAAGACTTGATTATGAAAAACAGTCAAAAGGCGTAGATTTATTATTAAGGATCCAACTATTTCTTTCACCCCAAAGATTTAAATTTAAAAAAAGCAAATGAAAGAAAGTCACGGTGTCTTCTTCATTCCTTTGAAAGGGTGCGCCACCAAAATCACATTTAGAAAGGTGTCTTCTTCATTCCTTTGAAAGGGTGCGCCACCAAAATCACATTTTGAAAGGTTGAAATGTCAAATGGTAGAGGTAATGACTAGTCAATGCTTCTAGAATAATCAACCAGAATTGAACTGCAAAAGAACTCAGATGGGATTGAAATTCGACATTGGTTTGACATAACACACTGTGATGGCAATAGAGTTAAATATGACATTCTTCTTTGAGTCTTTCAATTGAACTGATGGCACCTAGCAATACTCAATTTCGAAAGAAATATCATTATTTTCTTAGGATAAAAATCTTTTCAAATCACCCCATATAGATTTTTTAAGAATTGGATCCACAATCCCAAAAAAACTTTCCATAAGAGATTTAATAGGAAAAGTCTTGGAAGGGTCAATGGACCATGATCAAGAATCTGGACTAGATTGAAGGCGAATATGGTCCAATAAGCAAGATAGATTCCACTCCCATAGTTCCAATTCAGTCAAATTCCTTTGAAGACTTAAATTCCAAGCTACAATAAAGGTTTTTAAAACATCAGCCACATAAGTCTTTGGAGCAGTTTCCTGCACGCCAGCAAACAATCAACGATCGATCAACACCAATGATGAGGAGGGTTGTCTTGATAACAACCAAACAAACTAAAAACCCAGCTAAGTAGTTTCTCGCACGACTTTGTTCGTATGCATATGCATTCAAACAATCAACCAACAACAAAGTCGAGGAACAACAAACAAAGATTCGAAGAAAATTATGGTCCAAAGTCACTGCACAAAAAAAAGGATGGAGCCTGGGGAACCAAACCAGTCTGAGTTAGGCAATTCGGTTCAACCATAACCAAACCGTTTGAATAAACTAGGTAAAATAAAATATGGGCAACATAACAAATGTCGTCAAGGGAGAAGAAGAGTGTGATGCTTCATTAGCTACTTCAAGAGCATGGCTTCGATGGACAAAAAACGCCGGTGAGAGTTGAAACTTAAGGAAGCGCGAGTTCCAACAAAACTGCGCAAAAACCAACAAGGAAATTCGAATGCAAATCCAACAAGGAGGTCGGGCAACTATGGGTGAAGCTTCACAGGACGAAAAACTCCGAGAAGGGACAGGTACTTACGAGAAAAAAATTGGGTGTAGATCTAGTGTGCTGGTTTTCTCGACCGAAAATGGTGGATGGAGGGTGTATGAGAGTGCATCGACGATTGGGATGGACAATATTGGAGGTCCTGCTCTGGCGTCGATGAGGAGCAACGCCAGAAGGGGGAGGAAAAAGATTTTGAGTCTTTTTTTTTAGAGAGTTCAAAAGTGAAAGAGTTTAGAGAAAGAAAACTAATACCACACCTGAGTGTGTGTTGACCCCTCTATGAAATGAAAGCATACTTTCAATTGTGCAATCTCTTTTTTTGTCTCTTGTTTCAAAAATAATTGTGCAATCTCTTTTCTATTCTCTCAAAAATTAGGTTCCAAAAATAAAGGGCTTTTTATTACCTCCTAAAGGCAAACAAAGATACGTAGTAAGCCAAAACCCTTATTTGCAGCCAAATGATGTCAGCAGAGTCAACATGAATCCCAAACAATTTACTTTGAGAAAGATTAATCTTCAACTCAGATGCCCGTTCAAAAATCTTAACCATCTCAAACAAACGTTCTAAAGCAAAAGAAAAAAAAATACATTTATGTCCTCCCCTAAGCATGTTCATCACCTTTTCGTTTCTGGTAAATGGAATTTTAAGCGTGAAATCGACGAACTTAGATGTATTTGGGATGCCACCAAAGTCAATAAGTAATGCAATGTGCCATAATCAAAGTATTTATTATTGAAGAAAATTGACTAGAAGATCATCTAATGTACCTGAAAGAAAATCTCAAGTTCGAATGAGGGGTTCGTAAATGGGAAATATGTATCAACCCAGCGCATTTCCACAGCACCTGGAAGTTTTAATACATTAGTTTATGATAGCATAGCTCCATCATATGTACAACCACTGCAAAATTAAAGAAACTATTTTAAAAATTCAAATCCTAATTAGGTAAGTTGGGAATTTATTCTTCATTGTTATCTAAAAAATGTAACTACGTTAGGAAGAAGTTGTTCTTATTATGATCATGTTCAAAATCATAATCATTTGTACTTATCTGATTCAGAGTATTTGTTACTCCTACAGTTTGTGTATTTTACCTGCCTATTCTGCAAATGTTATTGTTTTGTCTTTACCCAAAACTCATTTGTATTTTTTGACATGAATTTCCAATAAACCACAAAAGCACAACAAGGCAGAAAGAGAAAATTCAGATATGCCTTAACTCATTCTTACACATCTCTTACCAAATAGATGCCTTGCTAAACCTTCCAAGCATTTCTTCAAGTCGTCAGCTGCATAAGATGTTCCATCTGTGCCCGATGCCTCCCAATCATTAAGAGAAAAAACGCGAACACCTTCCATCTGAGAATTAAGCAAAGAAATTCACCAAATGACAACTTTGGTAAGTTGAGCAAAAGACTTGACTACTATATTGATTTAGAATACCTGGTGAAATACAGGGTAGTGAGTTGAATCAATGGAATCCCGACGGTAGACATCACCTGTCACAAGAAATTGAGAATATCCTCTTCTCAACAACTTCGCTTGATGAGCACTAGTATGGCATCTCAGAACAGTTTGCAAGTTAATATAGTATGTATCATTAAAACTTCGGCTAATGTGATCAGCTGGAACCAACACATCATCAAAATTCTGCAAATATAATCATAGAATTAAGATACAAGAGGCATTGTATGTTGAACAAAATTATTAATATCTATTTAAAAGAAGCTCATAGGTCATAAGCTAATGAAATTTAGGGGAGAAAAGTTTAACAAATTGCCAGGAAAATTGACAACTACCAAACTTAGCCCGCTCTTTCCAAAACAAAAATCAATACTTCAAAAAACAAATCATAGAAAGCATCAAAGGACACATTTTATTGGGCAAAATGTATTTTCGTCCCAAAGTATTGAACTTAGTTTTTTTTATTGAACTAGGAAAGTCGGAGTTTTGCTCTTCTATACTTGGGGTAACCACGCCCGTCCCTAGGCAAGGCACCTAAAGATTTCGAAGAAATGAAGACACGAGATGTGTCAACTTAGTTTTTATTTGAGATTTCAAAACTAACACTTTTTTATATATCTGTGACTGTCCGAGTCAGCTTGCGCACTCCTTGACTAATGTCACGGAACATACCGCCTGACTCTACAACATTGGGATGTCAAGGAAACTCGTAGGAAATTAATTCCTAGGTAGGTAGCCACCATGGATTGAACCCATCACCTTAAGTACCCCAAGACCCTCTTTGACCACTAAGCCACCCCAAGATGGTTTCAAAACTAACATTTTAGGTCATGGAGATTTGAATTTAGTTCCTATTTGACCTTTAACATTTCAAAAGTGAGGAGGATTGGCAGTGGTCAAAAAGACTTCGAAAAGCTAAAGAGTGATGGGTTCTATTCATGATTGTCTTCTACTCATTGAGATTTGAATTTAGTTCCTATTTGGCCTTAACATTTCAAAAGTGATAAGGATTGCCTAGTGGTAAAAAAGGCTTCGTGATGGGTTCAATTCATGATTATCTTCTACTTAGGAATTCCTATGAGGTTTCTTGACAACCAAATGTAATAGAGACAAACAATTGTCTTATGATAATAGCCATGGTGCATGTAAGCTGGTTCAGACACTCGAGAATATCCTAAAAAAGTGATCTGTGAAGTTTAATTTTGATTTCTAATAGATCCTGAAATGGGTTGACTTAACGAAAACATAATGTTATTCTTTGTTGATGTGTATTTTGAATGAGATAGCAAATATTATTATTTTCTAATTCTTTTTTTGCCTCATCATCATTCTATCAAGTGAACTAACTCAACTTAGGGACAAATCAGAAACCAAATTCGATTTTGGGAACCAATTCGAAATCAAATTCAACCTAAAGAACCAAACATGTGACAATTCTAAAACCTCAAGAAACAAATAAAAACTAAATTCCAGAAGTGAGTTTTGAACTTTAGGGATCAAACAAAAACCAAGGCCAAACATTAGGAACCAAATTGTATTAATATTTTACCCTTATTTCTACAAGAAACTTTAATTCCAATCCAATTTCTAGATCTAGTTCCAGAGAATTGATCTTTCCTCAACCCACTGTAGAAAACTCATATACATTCAATCCATTATACGTTATCACTCTACAGAGAATATTGATATCTTCAAATTGATCACATTGACCTCCAAAGAAAGTGAAGATAAAAGGGAAAATATAATATGCAGATTCTTCTGGAACTCTTAAAGAAATGCAAGGGCGTAGGAATGTGGTCTTAAAATACTATCATCTCCAAGTCTGCAATTACCAGCAGTTGCAGTTCACAGAGTGCAGTTTCTAAAATAAATTGAAACACAAACACAAACAGGTATGCATTTTATGTGATTAGTCATTTTCGTGCAAAAATGTTGAAATACTTATGACTTTCTAGATTAAAAATAAATTTTTTAAAAAAAAAAAAAAATCAATTACTTTAACAGATCTATCAGATTAAGTATAACGATTGGTCAGCAGACGAGAGAGCGGATTATCTCCTCATTACATAGACCTCAAAAAGGTCGATATCAAATATAACGGCACTAAAGCAGCTTAACTAATTTTTCAAAAATTAAGACTCGTAGTACTGAAATTTCCCTAGAGCTAATGATAGCCATAGAATTGGCTTCGTTTCATTCTCAAATGCACTTCATATTTCGAGAGAAAAAACAAAACGTTGTAATTTCCTCTAATTACAATCGATGGGCTTAAAAGGCTTACCTCCTTCACAGAAACAATTGGACTGAGGTCATCAAACTTATCGAACTTATTTGAGTTATTTGTATCAAAATAGTTGTATATCTCGTTCTTCAGAATGCCAAGTGGATGATTATCTTTTCGGTGGAGTTGCATACCAAGTTTTGAAAAAATATTATCTGGGACGTTGTTTGTAGGATCATCCCTCACAACATCTGCAAGCTTCCAATAATATTAGTAACTCGATCAAATTAATTTTTAACTTGAAAGGGCATAAATTCCAAAATAAGACGGTCGATGAACAACAAAGTTCAACAAGCACCTACAAAATTAAAATCACAAGAATGGTCTTGATGACTTGACAAAAAAAAAACACTAAATGTATCGAATAATCCTTTTAACTTCAAATCAGGAGGAAAATAAAGCAACCAATAGTTTTTAGAAACAGCCATTGGACATTTATAAATTGAACTTAAAATTTGCTTTGTCCTTTAGAAATTAGAAATAAGCACAACGATGTACTTAACTCTTTATCTTAAGAGTACGTATTAGTCTTCATGTGTTACACTTTCTATTTTATATCCCTAATTGTCTGTGTGAATTTGCGTGCACCACGACTATTATCACATGTAATAACGTTTCACCTTACAACATTTGGATGTCAAGGAAGTCCGTAGGAATTGATTCCAAGGTAGGCATGAATTGGACCTATCGGCTCTTAGTTACTTTAGACCCTCTTGACCACTAGGCACTCCATGATGTTTATCCTTCTATGTTATACTTTGAAAACCACACTCTACCAACAGCATTCTAAATTAGAAAATATAATAAAACAATTTCATGAAATAATCGTCAGATATCGAACCAACAGAGCTCCTTACCATTCCCTAGTTATCAATCACAGTGTTAAAACATAACATAGAGTAAGGGAAGAATCAGTGAATCCTTGGTGTTTTTCCTGAAGTTCAAAAAGCGAATCAGAAAAATAATTACAGTGTGGAGAATAAATGAAAAACTACAAGTAGTGAAGATAGTAATAAATTCAAGGATATATCGCGGAAGTTGAAGCAGAAAAAAACACAAATAGAAATGAATCCATGTTACGGAATAGAATAGGCAAACGACATAGGCAGCTAAAATAGGTCAATAAAGAAAAGTTTACCATCTTTGGAAATTGCGACTCCGCCAATCTCAAAAAGTGACGAGACCGGCGGTCGCCAATTCCGGCGGTGAAGGCTGTCGGATGAAAAAGGTGAGAAAGATGCAGACAACGCAGAGCTTCGGAGGTAGTTCCTGCGTAGAAGAATGGAAGCATTGGTGAGGAGAAAAGCTCGAGTCAGCGACAGAGTCGATGCCATGGCCGTCGTCTCGTCCACGCCTGGACCTGCTCAGTTCTCTACATAATCTTATCGGGTGGACTTTCAGGTGCTGTTGAGTGTCGATCGCAAAGCACCAAGAAACCATCTCAGACCAACTGTGGGCCTATTTTTGCTTCTGGAATGACAATGGAGGCCCATCCAAGCCCAGTATACGCCAACTCAATTTCTTGCTTTATTATTGTTTTGTGCATCATTTTCATCTTCTTTTTCAATTTTTTAACATTATGGAGAGATTTAAATTTAAATCTAAAGAAAATAGTGCAATGGCAATTTATCATTAAGCTATGGACAACTCTATGGGTGGGAAATCTCCGTAAGTTTCACCTTTTTTGTTGACAATAAGGAAAGAGAAAGTACACTCGAATAGGTAAGTGGTACAATAATTTGATTAGTTGATTGTAAATCAGTTCAACACAAAGGTCATAAGTTCAATCTCGAAAATATTTTTTCTACCCTTTTTATGGGTGAGTAATCTCTCTACATTTCACCATTTTTCTGTTGACAACAAGGAAAGAGAAATTACAACTCTACGAGAGAAAACGTGGTAACTAATTTTCTACCCTTATGGTTAACAATTAACTGATGAAGTGCAATCAAGTATAGTTCTTAAAAAAAAATGGTAGTATTTGGATTTTTTTTATTTTTAGCATGTAGTCATTTTATAGTAATATGAGTAGTTCAACGGTGTAGATAATAATTTAGAGGTCATGAGTTCGAAATTCTTCAACTCCAATTATTGTAGAGCTAAAAAAATATATATTTATCATTTTTTTCATTTAAACATAATTCTTGCCAAAGGAGTATGTGCTTTTAATCACTGTATATAGAAACTATAATTTATTTATAAAAATAAAATGAAAAAACAATAACTTGTTTAAATATTTTCATTCGGATGTGATTTGGGTTCACTCAATCATAAATTTCTCATTGGTGTTATAGAGGAGACGAAAGTTCAAATTTTTTATCTTAAAATATAAAATAATATGTACGAATTATAGTTAAATTATATAAACTTCATAGTAAGCCATATAATTGCAAAGTCTCAAATAGGCCTAAAAAAAAAAATTTAAGGATGGATAAATTTTAATATTGGTAACATAGTTGAAAATGTTAAAAGTAATATCTAAATATATCAAAATATAAACGATTAAACTATAATTTTATAATTTTCAATGTTTTTAATTAATTTTTGCATGGCCAACGGTTAAAGTAATATTTTTTGCATTTTGGCGGTTTAATCTGCCATTATATAACGTCTTCCTTTATGGTGTTTTGAAAAGTGATCTAGTGGTAAAAATGATATTTGGAGCAAAGAGATGATGAGATCAATTTATAATTGTCAACTTATCAATAAATTAATTTCTTACTAATTTTTTTGACATTCAAATGTATTGAAGGTTTAGAAGATATATCATGTGACATTAATTGCGATCCAAATAATCACAAATATAAATATATAAAAAATGCATCATCAATAAAAATGAATAAAAACATAAATTTAGTAGCATCTAGTATAATACATTAAAGATGTTATAGATTTAAATTTCTTTGGATATTGTTCAATAAAAATAAAAATTTGTGCATGAAGTAACTAACTTGATAAATTGCCGATTTAAGTTTAAATATATATATATATATATATTAAAAGATGATGTCGAAAAAACTCCTAAATATTGTAAGATGTTATAAAATTATAATTTAACGATGAAAAGAGAAGAAGCAATTGATCATTCAGATCACCTGCTTTAACTGCCTCTTCGGACTTTGAATCGGTGGGTGGCCGGCTCATTGCACATAGATTTGTTCAAACAACCATAGCTCCAGTCAAATTACAACATTGCCCTCGCTCATTCTCGCGATTTTGGCCCCAAATGCCACGTCGACCTATAATAAAAAGTTCGAATACAATAATCCCATAACCTATAATAAATTATTAAATAAAGAATGCTTAGATTATACCGTGATTACCGGAGTAATGGACCGATGGTGTAATCTACCCAATATTTGAGGTTCTAATAATAATTTATAATGAACCATGTATTCTCACTAAAATATTGTTCACTAACTATTGTGTGCACTCTTAATACAAATAATTATAATATATGTAATACTTAACAACATTCCAAATAAATACAATAATAACTTATTTAATCATTATATACATTCTAAACACGTGCTATGACAATTCATTAGCACGATTAGCAAACTTGCGGGTTTTGCCCCCAAATCACAACCATTCAATATTAATTTATTAATTACCTTTTTTTTTTTTTTTCTAAAAATACACTTGCTATCCATTATTTTAACGAATATAAACAATCTCACCTCAAACCTAAGTTTAACCAATATAAGTACCAAAATCGATCATTTAAAAAGTTAATTCATTTTTATTCATCTAATAAGTTCATGATTTAATATATGTGTGAATCAATGGGGAAGTAAGTATGCTTCATTTATTTTTATTTATTTTTATATATACTTCTCAAAATAATCTTTTATCTTGATTTTTTCTTCTTTTAACTACGATGGAAAAGGAGTGGATAAGAATTATATGGAGTATGTTATCACCGAACATTAACAAAAAGGATTAGGATACAAAAAGTTAATTGTATTATCTTTTTTCGTGAGACAAACATTAGCAAAAGGTTAGGATATTTATAAAAATATGGACTCCACGTAATAAAATGAGCTGGTGGAAATGTGATAAGGTCCATTTTATTTTATTTTTACCAATAGGAAGCAATTATTTTATGAAAAACTTATCCAATTAGCCAAATTAAGAAAGTAATTATAAATATGATATTTAAAAATAAATAAATTAACAATCACAAACATTAATAATAATACTTTATTAACAATCTATAATATTGTATTAATAAATATTTGTAATATAATATTAATAACTATAAATGTAAATATTTTAAATTTTAACTACATTTATAATTATTTTATGAGAATAGTAATCGGGGCAATTTCTCGTATTTATATTAGGTGTCTCTCTATTATTTATTTACTTTTTAAATGTATTTCCCAATGGAAATTCGAACAACTTTCCAACCATCACTGTTTTTCAAACGAAATAATAGCTTGGGAAAGTTTAGGAAGAGGAAAAAATGTAACAAGCAAGAAGAGAAAGATGGAAATAAAAAGGTTTGGATAATTCATCGTTATTGTGTCAATTACTAGTGGTATTGATATGATATTTGCAACAAAGAGTTCTTCCTCTATTGATCGATCATTTCGTATGAGAGAAGTTCATGTATGAAGAAAGTATTGAAGTTTACTCCCTCACCTAACCTTTATAAGTTGGAAATAAATCCTAAAGAACTAAATTGATAAGAGTGTTCAAACTTTAATTAAAAGAAATTGATACTACCTAAAGTAAAAGGCAAAATATGCAAATTATCTAAGACAATAGAAATAGTAGGTAAATGGGTAAATTGTTAGAATGAGTCTTTTTTTTTAACTTTTTATTAAAATGGGTTTCTTTTCAAACTATTTATCAAAATGGGTCTATTTTTTGTTGGTGTCTTTTCCAATGATGCCACCATATCAATCCTCTTAAACTATTCATAAAAAATTGCCACATGGCATTCAACTCTAGATTTAGTCAAATTGATTTAAAATT
>JBBMKA010000025.1:280157-300976 GCA_037833695.1 Sechiopsis laciniata
TATATATATGTATGTATGTATGTATATGTATATATATATGTATATGTATATATATATATATATTTTTTTTTTTTTTTGAGTACATATCGGGGGAGGGAGACAAATACTGATTCTCGGGATCGAACATGTAACGCTGATGTTGAACTGGTTTACAACTAAACAATGAAATCATTGCGTCACTGACCCACTCGATTCTCTCCTTTTTTTTTTGTTTGTAAAGAAGAAGAAACAAATTCGATTTTCTCTCTTATTTACTACAGCACTCCTCACCTTTCTAATGTTGGAAATATTCACCTTGTGGTAATTGTCCCACATTGGAAAGGTGAGTAATCTTCAACACATTTATAAGAGATATGAATTACTCTCCTGATTGTCATATAGTTTTGAGGTAGAATCTCATATTCTCTAATATCAACTGATGTTGTATATCTATTTAGGGAAGGGAAATAGTAGCAAATAATTGTAGAATTAGTGGAGGAAATTTGGGTCGTGAATCCTCATATGGAAATTTGGTATTCTTTTTATTTTTATTGTTGTTGTTACAACCTCTAATTATGGGGTGTCGTATCGTAGGGTCCTGCTTTTTTGTGTCGGGCAATTATTGTGGTTAGAGGAGGAGCTGATTGATAAAAGAATTTTTAGATTAATGATGGATGTGTGTTACCTTTGAGAGAGGCTTATTTCTTCTACGGTCTTGAAGCTCTTTACTTCTACTTTAATGGGCTCTTGTTCTTCGGTGGTTATTTTGTTGATAGGGTTAATCCTTAAAGTTTCTTCAACGTCAGTTAATGTAATGTTGATTATTTACTTTTGGCTTTTCACGTTGGAATCTATCATTCCTTTATGTAAAAATGTCGGTTCAAAAAGTATCTCAGATCTTTTTAAAGTTTCTTGATTTATAGTTTTTGTCTTTTACTATGTCTTGTTTCAAGTTATGGACTAAGATCAAGTTGTTCTTTCAGTTCTTATTGTGTTTTTCTTTGATTACTCTCTTTAGAGAGAATTGTTACAAGGCACAAAATTCTATTCAACATCTGTCCACCACATAATTCATTAGATATTTGAGATTTATTATTTCAAATTAGATAATTTACACAATGATAATAAGAAAAACAAATTAGATACTTTTTATATTTAAGATTCTCTTTTATATCTTTCACTTAATAATAATTTTTTAAAAGAATATATATATATATATATATGATGCCAATAAGTGTAATAGGTCAGTCTCATGAATATATATTCAATGACCAAAAAAACATGAATTTGAATCCCTCATTGCAATGGTTATAAACTTTAAAAGAAAAAAATCATGTATCAAATTTCTTTTTTTTGAGATTACATGCATCAAATTTCTTACCCATTTAATAATCGAAGTAAGGAATTTATTTTTTTAAGAAAATAATAATACACAACAAATAAAGTAAAGGAAAAAATAACTTTTTATCCCTCCTTTGTAGCCATAATTTCACTTTGATCACTTACTTTCAAAATCAAACAACTTTTTTTATGACATTTCAATAATACTCAATTTTAGTTTTTTAGATAACATAATTATTAGTGAAATAACAAAAGATGCTTGCATGAATTTTATCTATAAAAAAAATTATAATTATAATGAAAACTCAAAAGACCCATCTAATTTTCACATTTTTAAGTAGGATTTTTTATCTTCTAGAAATTAAATTAAACCCCAATAGTAGTTTGTGGGGTTCATGATTTTGGAGGGGTTTGAGGAGGCTCTGCTGCAGGAGGTGGAGGTGAATTTGGTGGGGGCTTAAATTGCGTTGGTGGACATGTTAAAATTGATTATAGTACTGATGTAAAAAAACCAAGCCTAAACTTAAAATACCAAAAATCCCCATTGATTATCTCACACACAAAATCATCAACTTTCACCGAATGGATTGGTAGTACGATTGGTTATCTAGTTTGGTGTTAATCTATTCCCACTCCACGATCACATGTTCAATTCTTAAAATCGATATTTGTAATCTCCCTTCTCCAATTCAAAAAAAAAAAAAAAACAAAAACAAAATCATCAACTAAAATATTCTCCAATCATCGAACAAACTTTACAATCGCAATTCTGTTTCAAACAATATTCTCCAAGCTTTAATTCAAGAACACATTGCCTTGTGTTAAATTAACTTTTAGAAATAAAAAATTCACCTAAAATGTGAAAATTTGATGGGTGTTTTAAGTTTCCATAATAATTTTTTTTTTTTTTAAATAAAATTCGTGCAAGCATCATAATACACATCATATTAGATTTTAAAATCAACCTAGTCATCATTCCGTTATCTCACTAAAGTTAAATATTATGAAAATGTCAATTGTTTGATTTTGAAATTTAAAGACCAAAGTAAAACTACAACCAAAAGGTAAAAGACTAAAAAAGTATTTTTCCCTAAAATAAAAATGAAATTTAAACATACAGCTAAACGCCTGACCACTTGAGAAAGGTTTAAAAAAGAAAAAGATTTGCTCCATAGCTCTGCAACTTTCAAATACTATTGAAAATGGAACCATGTGAAAACTGAAAGGTCTGAAATTCTTTTACCAGATGCAATTAAGGAGCCAACCCGACATAAATGTGTATCCATAACCACATTCGGATGATTATCAAATTTCATAATACAATGAAATCTATCTTTTTCTCAAAAAACAAAACAAAAAAAAGCCAACAATACACAAAAGCAAGATCTGGTTACAGAAGCAACCAGTCAAATTGTGAACCTGCTTGGAAAGGGGTAAACCAAAATATTTGACTCATTTGTAAAGCTTCTCCATGATATTCTTGATGCCTGCAACATCAGCACCGATTATCTCCCCAGCCTTTTTCCCACTCTGAAAGAAATGAAGGGTCGGCTGTTGCCCACCACAACAGAATAAGCATATCAGATATTTTAAGTTGAAGTAAACATGAAGATTTCTTTCGGGTCATGGGTTTTAAGAAATTATGGTTTCAATCCATATGATCGCCTACTTAAAAATTAATTTCATACGGATATTTTAACAACCCAATGTTGTAGGGTCAGGTGGTCTAACTCATGAGAACAGTCGATGTGCGTTTAAACTGGCCCGGATACTCATGGATATCAATAATAATAATAATACACAAGGCGGATTAAAATATAGAATGCAAGCAGAAAGCAAAGAATTATACAGCTGGAAATTGAAACTAGGCAGGAAAAATACAAATGTTTGTGCTCTGAAGACTGGAGCTATCACAAAACATATAACAGGGCTGTAGCAAATTACAAGAGCAGAGACTCTTACCACAGAGGTAATATTTAAATCGGTCAAAGTGCTTTCGAGGCCTTCCTGTAATAATAATTTCAACAAACTTGTTAGTTCATGAGAAGATGAAGACACGGTCAATATAATCACAATGCAACTGCAGCATGAGTGCATTTTTATAAAAATAAAACGTGAATGCGTATGGAGAAAAGACCGCGTGAAAAAAAGTACACAATAGAACCAACTAGGCATAAAGTACTTTAAAATAAGCTTCTTCTTTTGGACAATATTATGACTGTTCTTATTGCATATGTTGACACCAGTTCATACTGTTATAATGAACTTCCCTTGAATTTGGATGTGTTGATCTTCCCATGTAATAAGGACAAAGCAAAGGCTCCTTTTTTGTGAAATTTGAAGATTATTGCTAACCCGTGAACCCTTTTCTCAAGGCCATTATTTTTTAATAGGAAACGATAACTTTTCATCGATGTATGAATAAGCACAATATAATCATATCGAAACAGTTATAACAGATGCTACCAATGGGCAAATAGGAAACGGTAACTTCTCAAGGCCTTTATTGTTAAAAACCAGTTGGATCTTATTCCACAAGATTATATCATCAAACTTAAAACAAATAACATGTAATTCAGATTTCAAACAAGTACAGTGTAACACACACAACAAACCTTGACAATAAGTTAGGTAACGAATACAATTAATGTAGCACAATTAAAGGAAAGCCAGTTTTAATTTTAAAAATGAAAAGTAAAGAAAGTGAAACCAACAAAACAATCAACTCTAACCCCACCAACCTGGTCAATGTCGACTTTATATGTTGTCACCTGAGGATGGTTCTTACTCAACTCCTTGATCACAGGAGCTAATAATCTGCCTTCAAATATAAAAATAAAACAAGTTAAGACTTAAGAGTCCATACAATGATACAGGACATCATACAGATACAGCTAGCAAAAACTCCAGGAAACTATAGAAAATGAGCATATTTATGTAAAGAACAAAATTTAGGGCTATCGAGCCAACCAAATATAAAATAGATTTGGTACTCACAAGGACCACACCAGGCAGCTGTAAAGTAGAAAATTGCCGGCAAAGCTTCATCTGCAATGAGTTTTCAGCCAGGAAACAAAAGATCCAACAGTATTAAGCATTTGAAAAGGCAGATTAAGATATTTATTCAAGAAAAAGATAATGCTAAAGGGGTTATACTTATAAGTTATACCTCGAGCTTTGCTAAGTGACTTGTTGAATTGATCTTCGGACTTTATCAAGATAATGTTTGAAGGATCTGAAATCATATAATCAAATCATGAATTATCACATGTGATAAGTTCATCGACTAGAAAGTAAATAGTTCATAGCTAATGCCTGATAGAGAATAACCGTTTTTCCCTTAATATCAATCGAACCGTAAAAAAAAATAGCAGTATTCAAATCTCAATCTCCAAATGAAGGAAAAACAATATGAGAATACTTACAGTCAACTATAGAGAATTTTTCATGCGTAGCAACAAAAAAAAAAGGAAAAAAAAATTCTACTGATATCAAAATTTTAGAAAAAATCAAATATAGCAAAACCCGATTCAATCAAGTTAAATTGATAGCCACAAAAATGATAGATTCAATCAATTGAAACTTGAAATTGATAAACTTGGATCAAGTTATACTTGAAATATTTTTCTATTTATAAAATATTTTTAAAAAATTGCAATAATTAAAATAGTGATACAAAAATTTGTTATCTACAACAAAATTCCTAAACTATAATGGAATACCATAATGCCAAAACAAAAACACACACACAACCAACTTGCACTACTACATTCGTTGTCAAGGTAAATCAATTCTTGGGTATGTAGTCCACATGAATTGAACCAATAATCTCTAAGCACTTTATTAATTCTAAAGCTCTTATTTGACTAGTAGGTCAACCCAATATATCCATACCAGAAAGAAGAAAGATCAAAGACAATAAAGATTTATGATGGTTTGATCAAGAATAGCCTACATCTACCGGCTCGTCTATAAATGCACAGCAATCGAACAAGAGCGACTGCTTATCAGCTGAACCTAGATAATCCAAACCTTACAATTGCTAAACTGGCGTTTATAGACAGTAAGTATATATACACAAATAAGATGAACACAATAAATAGAACACTCAGGAAACCAGCAGTAACCAACAATAGCATGAACAAAATGTCTTTAATAGGAAAACATGGGGAAAAGACAAGAAATGCAGAACCTGACGCTGAGCATAGATGCTGACAGTGCTGCAAAGGCACAGTTGAGAAATGAAATTCCGGCGCGTTGCGAATGAGTTGACCGGAGGAGCTGGGGGAAAACTTGGGCAACGAAGACGATGATGATGAATTCCTTACAGTAAGTGTTTCAGAGCGATTGAGTATGGAATAATTGCGAGAACATGAACCTTGCCGCCGGCCGTTGTCGAGAGCTCGCCGGAGAAGACGGCACCGAGCGACGAGGTTTCTTCCCATTTTGCCGATTGAGGATCGTTCTTGATGTTTTTCTCTCTTTCACAAACCAATATTTCCTTTAAATTTTCTGAATCGAATGACGATGATGATCAATGAGGTTCCTCGATTTTGATGGGCCAAATCAGGGCCTATTTCTGGATCTGAAATGAATAAGTCAGGCCCAGTCAAGCCCAATATAAGGCCCACCCAATTTCTTTCTCTCTCTTTCTATTTTTTTTTTTTTTTTTTTTTTAGAATGCTTCACTAATCAATAGACCAAAACTTGGACATACTCTCCTAAAAATGAAGAGCAAGACCCTCTAAAGTCTTAGCCCGATCCACGTTTAGATCGTGACCAAACAATAGACAAAAAGTTATTGAAAAATAAAGTTAAAAATGATATGAGACATCTTTTAATATGGTCTAATTAAATAAAGGAGTTGTAGTACCCAACATAAAGGGTCAATGCATATAGTCATCAACATTGGTGGACGTTAAAATAGATTTTGAGGATAATTATAACAACATAATGGCCACCACCAGATAATAAAGACCCTCTGAATGATAAAACAAAAGCTTTAAACCGTAGATGAACTAAGTCTCTATCGATACTAGCACACAAATATTGTATCTCTGTAAATTCTTTTATCAATCAACTCTTTATCTAACCAAAATAAATGAAAGTCGTGACAAATAATGATTTCGATATAACTAACCCAACATCACAAACTCTTAAAACAAAAATAAAAGTAATTATAAATATACATATTTAGAAGTGTCGTCACTTTCATAGGATCTTGTATTGCTCAAAAGGTTTTGATTCCTTGAACAATTAAAAAAAAAAACAAACAAACAAACAATTCATGGTAATGGGTGTCCATGAAATTAGTTAACTACTTATATTTTCGAATTTGTAATTTGAAATCAACATTATATGTACACTTGGTTAGATTGTTAATTTTAAATCTAAATTACTAGTAATTAACTTATATTAAAATATTAGGGACAAACAGTTCTATTCCATTTTAATTATATATTTATAAAATCTTCAAAAAACATTTTTAGTATGAACTACAAAAAACACGTTTTTTATCCATTGTTTTAAGTCCTAAAAATTGTAGTTTTTTTTTTCTTATCTACTGTTCTAAATTTAGCTTTTTTTTTTTAAATTTCAAAAAATTGTAGTTAATTTTCTCTCCATTTTATCTTTGCAATACTCATTTAAATTCTTAGCTGAATTTTAAAAACGAAAGCAAGGTTTTCGAAAGGTTATTATTTTTTTTCAAAATGTGACTTAATTTTTAGAAATTAAAAGCAAAGATATGTAATAGAACAATGCAAATTATCGTAGAAGTATGATTTATAGATTTAATTTCTATAAATTGAAAAAATTAAAACTCAAATGGTTATGAAAAGAAACAAATAGTTTTCCAAATTCAATCCAATTACTATCAACATTTCAATCAATAGAAAACAAATAAATTGGTTTAGATTAGAGATGTCCACGAGGCGGGCTGGGGAATGGCTTCCCCGTCCCCGTCCCCGCCACCTAATTTAATCTCTGTCTTCGGAAAAATCTCCATTTTTTTTTCTCGGGGATCGAGGCGGGGATTTTTTATTTATTTTTTAAATATTTTTTTGGACAATACTTTTAAATAATTAGATTTTCTTAGAAAATATCTATAAATTTCAACTATAATGTTAATTATTAAATAAAAATATTCATATGAAAAGATAATTTCATCAACAAATATATTTTTATTTGAAAATTAAAGGAGTAAAGTATATAAAAAAATATTTTGAAAAAAAAAAAAAAAAGTAAACGGGGCGGGGATTGGGAACGGGGAATACCGGGCCCCGTTCCCCGCCTAACTGGAGATTCCCGACCGGAAAAATTGACATCTTTGATTTAGATCATCTACTTTAATTCAACTATAAAATAAAATAAATAAAAACAACAAATAATATAGGAATTAAGTTGGTTTAGATCACCTGCTTTAACTGCTCTTCGGACTTTCAATCAATCGGTGGGTGTTCGGCTGGTTGGCCTTGTTCAAACAACCGTTGCTCCAACCAAATTACGATTTTGTCCCCAAATGCCACGGCTAAAATAGATGTTAAATCAACACTTTTAGATGTTTATACTCAAAATATTCAAACTTCTTTTTTGGTGAGATTACCATAATTGGGATGGATGGATTGGAACCTATAACTCTTTGCTCATTGAATATATATTAATGTCGTTGAACAGTTGTTGGCGAATAATCTCTCTTAATTTATTGATTATCAATTATATATCATGTTGATTGAGTTGAACTCTTGTTAATACGCAAAGTTATTTATTAATATTCATCAACTATAGTGTTATTATAACATTATTTTTTATGCAAATAAGAGTATAATTTAATTAACAAAAGCATAAACATACATTTAAAATATCATATGTTTAAATCACCTACTTGGTCTCATTTGCATTTGAATGATGTATGACTTGATAATAATGTTATTCATTTGAAATTTTTATTCTCAATAACTTTTAATTTATTATTTTTTTAAATACGCCTTCAAAAGGTTTTCTTTTTTCTTTCTTATTTTACTTTATTTTAGTTGGGATTAGTGAGCTAATTAACTGGTTGATTAAAACTAATTGATGGTTGTTTAATTAGGTCGTGTTTGATAACTATTTAATTTTTTCTTTTGGGTTTTTGAAATTTAAGTCTATTCTTACTCAAATTTATTATATTGTGTTCTATATTTTCTACAATGTATCCATTTTCTTAAGAAAATATGTTAATGTTAACCAAATTTTAAAAACAAAAACAAGCTTTTTGAAACTACTTTTTTTTTCAATTTTTTGTTTGGTTTTTAAAAATATAGGTAAAATGTAGGTATCAAAGTAAGAAAAAACATATGATAAGATAGTTATTATAAGTTTAAATTTTAAAAACAAAAAACAAAAAACAAAATGTTTATCAAACGAGACCTAAATGGTCTATTGTCCTGTCATTAACATTTTTGTCGAATGCTTCAAAGATTCAACATTCAAGACCGTTTTTTCTTAAACCAACCAACATGTGTAATTCATGATTGTATATTCAAATTGAAACAAACAACTTTTTCAAAAAAATCTCACAATCGAGATAAGGTTTTAGACAAGCTATATCATACAAAACAAATTTGACAAGATTCCAAACAAAAGCTACGTTCAAATTAATTTTTTTGTTAAAATTGTTTTTGATTAAGAGATCGTAAATTTAAATATTATAATCAACCCTTGTGTACTAAAAGCAAGTCTAAAGCTGGTTTTTTTTTTTTTTTTTTTAAAAAACCAGTCTAAAGCAGAAATTAATTAAATTAAATTTATGATGAAAAATTAAACCACGTGACAAATTGATTGGTAAAAAATTTAAATATTTCATAATGGAATTAAAAAAAAAAAAAGAGAGAGACAAGAAAATTTGCAATATAGATAACTTCAAATTACACAAGAAGACAATGGTGCAATTGCTTTACAAGGAGGGAAAATGAAATGGACCTTATCATCTTTCCACCACCTCATTTTTATTATGTGGAATCCATATATTTTTATTATTATTTAACTTTTTGCTATTGTTGGGTGTCAACATAGGTCCACTCTCTTGTGTTAAAAAGTTGGTCTACAAAATAAAATATTTTATATTTTAGAAAGCAACAAAAAATAAAGGAAAGTTAGTGCCTCCTCTTTGATTTAAAAGAACAATGTATTTGAAATTTATGGTGATAAATGGGTCTCAATGAAGATAAATTAACTTTCTAACCCAAGATTTATCAAAGACCTATATTAAAGTAGATGCGAACGAAGAAAATAAAATGAGATTTATTATATATATTTTTTAGTTCAATAATTGAGAATGGTAGATTTGAGTTTTTAACTCATAATTTCTTGTAGATAAATATACACTAATATTGTTGAGCTATTGTTTTTGTTGGAAAAAAAAATGCGATTAAAGATTTAATTAAAAGAAAAGATACCAGAGTGTTTGTAGACAAATACGAAAAAGATAAATATTAGATAAGGTAGAAAGTTGCGTATGGAATGAAAAAAACGAAATAAAGAGAATAAGTAACTTGATTGAAGTAAATCATACACTTTTTATTTGATTGGAGTTATATCACTTAAAAGTAAATTTATCTTTTTGTAAAGTTATAAAACATAATCATCTGCCACAAAAAATATGGAAGGTACATAATGGAAAGAAATATAAATTTTCATCAACAATACAAATCAATTTAGATGCCATATTATTTACTATCATTTCTTACTTATTCCCACAATCTAAAAACTAACAAGTTAGATAAAAAATAAAATAATAATAATAATAATAATAATAAATAAATAAATAAGTTTTTTTTTTTTTTTTTTTTTTATTACTGATACAATTATTCTCTAAAACAGAACTAATGTACAAAGAAAATTTATCTTCCAAAATAAAGACTCGCCCTAAAAAACAAGAGTAGGAGCCTTCTAATAAAAATCATCTAAACAACATGTTTAACTAGAAAATCAACAATCCTATTACAAAATATATCGTAGTAAAAAACATTTACGAAGTTATTTATTTTTACCCTCTAAAAATTAAAGAGAAAAATTAGATTTTTCCACATCTATTGACTTTCTATCTAGAAAAAAGCCATTGATTTTCTCAACCCAATATATTTTTCCATCATCATCAAAACATCAAAATATATTATTGACTTAACGATGCATGCCAAATAATTAATACACATTGATGTAAAATAATGATAATTTATTAGCGGTAATATTTATACATTCATTTATTATAAAATTAAAAGAGGATTCCTTTAAATTTCAATAACTTTTTTATTCCATGCTAAAAATATATATATATATATTTTCCAAATTCAACAACTTAATGAAAAATTCAAACTACATTGTATCTCAAATATTATAGATATACATTTAATTTAAATTTAACAATATTTTAGAGTAAGAAATTTCAAATATTCAACCTTTTGATAATAAAATTTAGTGTAATTAAAATTCTGGATAGAATTAATACTCTTGTTAACAATAATTCTTACAATAATAGGATGTTATCATTCAAACTATCACATAAATTTTGGCTATATGGATTGAATTAATGCAGTTGTTGACAATAATTGTTATAATTAAAGATGGTCCATCATGAAATTATATCATATGAATCACATTGGAAGCATATTTTCAGTAGATAAAAGGAGGGCAAAATGGGAAACGTAAAAAGTTTCTTTCCACCACCAGCTTTAGTTAGAAAATTGCTGTCCCAACCTCTCTTCTTCATCGAAAAAAAGTCTCCATCTCTCTTCAAAAAAAATCTTCCCCAAATCTCCATGTTTATATCTTCCGCCATAATTCTTCTTCGATTTCTGATCCATTAATCTCTTCGTTTTTGCCGGAGAATCTTTTATGGCGCCGGGCCTCAGAGACTTGCAGCTCACCCAGGTCGCCGACCGCCGCACGCCGGCTGTTTCCGCGGCCGATGAACTCTCCGACGATCTCGAGGATGTGCGGTTGCTTGATTCGTACGAGAGGACGGAGGAGAATTTGGCTGAAGTTGGTGGAGATTTGAGGAGGATTCAGGTCGGAGTTTCTGGAATGACCTGTGCTGCTTGTTCTAATTCTGTTGAAGCTGCTCTTAAGGGCGTTAATGGCGTTTTGATGGCTTCTGTTGCGTTGCTTCAGAATAGAGCCGACGTGGTTTTTGACCCCAACTTGGTTAAGGTTTTGTTTCTTTCCTTTAGTTTGTTTTCTCTTTTCTGCCATAGCTTTTTATGTTGGATTGAACTTGGAATGAAGTTTAGTTGTTGTATTTTAGAAGCGTTTTATGGGGTTTTGTGCTGTTGGCAGTGAGAAGAATTTTAGAAAGATAAAAGGCACAAACGAGATTTAAAAATGAAAAATCTAAGAAGGGAGAGAAAACTAATTGTTTTTCCACACTATAATCATAGAATCACTCTGTTTGGTATTTTTTTAAAAAAAATATCCGTGAGTATCTTGAAATTCGTGCCTTCAGGCTGAGTTACGAGGTCAAGTTCGGGAGTTAAGTTCGTTTATATGAAATAAGTAAGCTAGCCAAATTTGGTGTCGAATGGACACTAGATGAATGCTCCACGATGCCGTATGTCTCCATGCCAAAATGATGTGAAAATGAGCTGAAGTGTTATGATACCAAATGTCACCGTCATACTTTTTGACTCATGCGGCACCATGCTTTTTCGCTCGTCGTGGCCAGCCTTTAAGGAAACTTCAGCCCCAAACCCTCTTTGTTGATGCTTTGTGGTTTTGTTGGATCTTAGGTGAGCGTTTAGGATCAGCTTATGCGCATCTCAACTCTCCCTGACCCTACAACATTGAGAAAAGTTGAATATGATGGTTTCATGAATGACCTAGCGATCAAGAGAATTTTAGAAAATTAAGAGGTGATGGGTTTATCTATGGTGCCCATCTACCTAAGAAATCATTTTCTACGGATGTAGGGTCAATCATATGTCACGTAAGAATAGTCGAGGTGCACGTAAGCTGGCCCGAATACTCTCAGATATAAAAATAAAATAAAAGCTAGACCATTCATGATGGCCCAACAGAATGGTCTTAGCTTTTTTTTAACAACTCATGTGCAAAAATGTGTATTGGAAGATGCCAAATTCCGACACTTTTTCTAATTGTGTTAAAAAAAACCAGGTTGATGACATCAAGGAAGCGATAGAAGATGCTGGATTTGATGCTGAAATTATACCTGAAACTGAAACCAGTTCAGCTGGAAAGAAGTCGCATGGAACGCTGGTGGGTCAATTTACCATAGGAGGTATGACATGTGCAGCATGTGTAAATTCAGTAGAAGGAATTTTAAAAGAACTTCCTGGTGTTAGAAGAGCAGTAGTTTCTTTGGCCACATCATTGGGGGAAGTTGAATACGATTCAACTATAACCAGTAAAGACGATATAGTAAATGCAATTGAGGATGCTGGATTTGAAACTTCATTTGTACAGAGCAGTGAGCAAGATAAAATTTTACTAGCAATTACAGGCATTGCTGGCGAGGTTGATGTAGAGTTTTTGGAAGTCATACTCAGTAACTTGAAAGGGGTGAGACGGTTTCTCTTTAACGGGGCATCAGGAAAACTTGAAGTTGTTTTCGACCCAGAAGTTGTTGGTCCCAGATCCTTAGTGGATGAGATTGAGGGAAGAAGCAAAAGAAAATTTAAGCTGCACGTTACGAGCCCTTACACGAGGTTAACATCTAAAGATGTTGAAGAAGCTACTAACATGTTTCGGCTTTTTACCTCCAGTCTGTTTCTCAGTGTACGTGAATTTTCTTTATTCCTAGCTACCTGCTTTTTAAGTTGAATATGCAAATTTATATGTTTCTTATTCCTTGTTCTTGATGTTAGCGTTACTTAAGTATTTCTTTTACCACAGCAATTGAAATTTGCATAGTTGGAGATCATGTCATATTTGAGTTTGCTTATTGGTATATCTGATCCTGTTGTTACAAAAAGAAGAGTTTAGTTCATGTTTATCGCAAGATTTAAGAAACGAGACACTTTGTACACTTGTATCTAACAGAAAGTTGATCACAAGATTTGAGAAATGTGAACTCTTGTAACTTGAATTCTAAGAAAAGTCCTCTCCTCCTTGTTTCATGATTATGTTTCTTCCAGGTGCTGATATTTCTCCAACGAGTAGTATGTCCTCATATTCCTTTAATCTACTCATTGTTACTCTGGCGCTGTGGGCCTTTCATCATGGATGATTGGTTAAAGTGGGCCTTGGTGACTGTTGTGCAATTTATCATTGGAAAACGCTTTTATGTTGCAGCTGCTAGAGCTCTTCGTAACGGTTCAACTAACATGGATGTCTTGGTTGCTTTGGGTACCACGGCATCTTACGTCTATTCTGTTTGTGCACTTCTCTATGGGGCAGTCACTGGATTTTGGTCCCCTACTTATTTTGAAACAAGTGCTATGTTGATAACCTTTGTATTACTGGGAAAGTATTTGGAGTGTCTTGCCAAGGGGAAAACGTCAGATGCTATCAAGAAGTTGGTAGAACTTGCTCCTGCAACTGCGCTATTGCTTATCCGAGATAAAGGTACTTGGAGTTTTATTTACTATCAGTATTTTAATGAATGACATTCCAGCAAAAAGTTCCTGATTGCGCATAATGGTGATTAAATGTCCCTTGAACCAATCATCATAGAGTGACCTAGTGGTTAAGAGGGCTTAGGGTAACTAAGAAGTGATGAGTTCAATCCATGGTCGCTGCCTACTTCAGAATTAATTTCCTACCAATTTCCTAGACATCCAAATGTTGTAGGGTCAGACGTATGTTCCGTGACAATAGTCTAGGTGCGTGTAAGCTGGGTTGGAGAGTCACGGATAGAAAAAAAGGACCCTTGAACTTGAACCGTTTAGAGGTCATGGTTCAAATTCATTTTAAGCCATCGAATTAAGACATTAAGTATCTCTTTCATGTGTTTCTTAACTAAATATTTCGGATCAATTTATTTAACAGATGAATATGGAGGATGAAAAAAGTTTTGAGAGATTTTTTGGCGTAAAGAAAATGTTGTTAGCCCAGTTGTTGCACATGGACAGTCTTCTAAATAGTTGACTAGTTCTAATTTTGTGTTTCGTGTTTCTAGGTGGGAATTTGATAGAAGAAAGGGAAATAGATGCCCTGCTAATTCAACCTGGCGACGTGTTGAAAGTTCTTCCTGGTACAAAGATTCCAGCGGATGGCATTGTTGTTTGGGGTTCAAGTTATGTTAATGAGAGTATGGTTACTGGAGAATCTATACCTGTTTTGAAGGAGGCTAACTCACACGTTATTGGGGGTACAATTAATTTTCATGGAGCCCTTCACATTCAAGCAACTAAAGTAGGATCTGATGCAGTTTTGAACCAGATTATTAGTTTGGTCGAGACAGCGCAGATGTCTAAAGCCCCAATTCAGAAATTTGCCGATTTTGTAAGTATCATGATGAGTACTTTACTTTTCTTAAACAAAATTCGGAATTTAATATGGAGCATTCGAGATCGTTTTTGTAAGAAGTCTCCCTGCTATGACCTGGCTGTTTTTTTGTACGCCCTTGTATTGTTTTCATGAAAATTTGGTACATTCATAAAAAGAAAATTGAAATCTGTCAATCCTGGTTTTAATAGGCTTCTCTTTGGCCTGCAGGTAGCTAGCATATTCGTTCCAACAGTTGTTGCTATGGCATTGTGTACATTATTTGGTTGGTAAGTATGATTTCAATGCACTTAAGTATTAGCCGAGTTGATGAATTTGCAATGTGGTAAAAAATTGGGCGAAAACATTATCTATGATTTGAAGCTTCTTTGGGCATCTGTAGGTACGTTGGAGGAATTCTTGGGGCTTATCCAGCTGCATGGCTACCAGAAAATGGAAATTACTTTGTATTCTCCCTCATGTTTGCGATATCCGTGGTGGTGATTTCATGTCCTTGTGCTCTAGGCTTGGCCACACCGACTGCCGTCATGGTTGCAACCGGGGTTGGTGCTAGCAATGGTGTCTTGATCAAAGGAGGTGATGCTTTGGAGATGGCCCAAAAGGTTAAGTACGTGATATTTGATAAAACAGGCACACTAACCCAAGGGAAAGCGACTGTTACCACTCCCAAAGTCTTCACTGAAACTTCTCGAGGAGATTTTCTTAAGCTGGTTGCTTCAGCAGAGGTGACTTGCAAATTTTGTTAACTTTAGCTTATCTTTGAATGGAAGACTTTTGGTCACTTTTCACACTTGATGAAAAACTTGTTCGTTAAAGTCAATGACACATACTTACTTTTGGTCACTTTTCACACTTGATGAAACACTTGTTCGTTAAAGTCAATGACACATACTTATAGGACACAAATTAAATCTTTTTGTATCTGTTGAGAACAGGATGTTGTGAAGAATTATTCTGATCTGTTGTCTTTACTAACTCAATCATTAATTACTATTGCTCTTTCTTCTGGCTAGGCTAGCAGCGAACACCCATTAGGAAAAGCTATAGTCGAGTATGCGCGTCATTTTCATTTCTTCGATGAACCTTCCACGGCCAAAAATGGGGAAAACCAAAGTAAAGAATCTTCTGGATGGCTGTTCGACGTCACAGATTTCTCTGCATTGCCAGGCAAAGGAGTCCAGTGCTTTATAGAGGGAAAAAGGGTTCTTGTAAGAGTTCATTTTACTAGTTAAATGAAATATAAATATTGATATTTTTATATCCTGGAATATATATTGTTATATTTTGTGGTTTTGCTTCTCAAAAACCTGCTGTCATGAACAGGTTGGCAATAGGAAGTTGATGAAGGAAAATGGAATCTCCATAGCTCCTCATGTAGATAATTTTGTTATAGAGCTAGAAGAAAGTGCAAATACTGGTGTTCTTGTGTCATGTGATGACAACTTAATTGGAGTTTTGGGAATAGCAGATCCACTGAAGAGAGAAGCCGCAGTTGTTGTTGAGGGTCTCATAAAAATGGGAGTTTCCCCAGTCATGGTTACAGGGGATAATTGGAGAACGGCTCGAGCTGTTGCAAAAGAGGTTGGCATAAAATTCTCTCTATATTTCGGTCTGTCGAATTCAAATTTAGGGAATTAAGAGATTCCATCAGGCTCCTGTTAAGCTGTACTCTCAAATGTTCTAGTTCAATTTCTATTTGTTTGTGCAGCTTGGTATAAAAGATGTGAGGGCAGAAGTAATGCCAGCAGGAAAAGCAGAAGTCATTCAAAACTTCCAAAAGGATGGAAGCATAGTTGCAATGGTAGGTGATGGCATCAATGACTCGCCTGCTCTAGCTGCTTCTGATATCGGAATCGCAATCGGTGCGGGGACTGATATCGCTATTGAGGCAGCTGACTTCGTCTTGATGAGAAATAATTTAGAAGACGTAATTACAGCCATCGATCTCTCAAGGAAGACGTTCAACCGGATTCGATTGAATTATGTGTTTGCAATGGCGTACAATGTGATAGCAATTCCCATTGCTGCTGGAGTATTATTTCCCTCTTTGGGCGTTAAATTGCCTCCATGGGCGGCCGGTGCATGCATGGCTTTGTCATCGGTAAGCGTCGTTTGCTCTTCTTTACTTCTTCGGAGATATAAAAGACCAAGGCTTACAACAATACTTGAAATAACTGTAGAATAGAAAAAACTCTTTGAGATGTAAGAAGAAAAGAAGAGAGAAAACTCTTAGGCTTTAGCTTTGTTGGGGTGTTTTAGAGTCAGCCGAGACAAATCTATAAGAAATTAATTCTTAGGTAGGTAGACAGTATAGATTGAACTCATAACCTTTTGGTTTCTCAAGATCTTCTAGATCATTCGCCAATTCCGTTTTGTTGGGGGATGTTATAGAAAGAAAAGAAGCAAAAGTGTGTACCAATTTTTGTGTTGAGATTAGCATATCAATCCCCTTGTAAATTGCACTTGTATAATAATTAGTTTTGTCTTTTTCATTGTGGTGTTTCCAAGTAAAGTGTTCTAAAGTTGTTGGAATTCATCCTACTCACGTACAGCTCAATTGTAAGATCTTATTATGAATTTATTGATTTTTCTTTTGACTTTTGTGTGGGACAATTTGAACATTCAATGTTACGCTTAAATTTTAGGGAAAATATAACCATTGCTACAGGTTGTTTGACCATTTGTCTTGATTTGATGATCTGACGTTCGGTAAGTGTTGAACGTACTCTACATTTGAAATCATGCAAGTTGTGACCTTTTTTAGCAAAATCGATTTGTAGTTTTGTGAGGAAAAGTTAAAAGAAAGCAACTTTGAAAACTGAGTCTTGATTTCCTTTTTATTTTTCTTTTTTTAAAGCAATACTCAACTCAACTCTGGTATTATTCCATAAGTTTTATTACGGTGGTCACTTGCTTAAAAAGTAAATTATATATTTTTTAAGTAGTAAAATGTTGTAAGACAGTCTATTTCGTGAGAATAATCGAGGTGCGTATAAATTAATTTGGATATTCACTATTATAAAAAAATAAAAATAAAAAAAGTTTAGAAGGAATGAATTTAACTATAGATTGATCTAGTGCTCAAGGTCTTATGTAGGTGTTTGAATGAGGTTTTGGTTGAGAAATTATTTTGACTAGTTAGAAATTGAGATTTGGAGCAAAAAATTCATTTGGATGTGGTTATTTTGTAGAGTTAGAGACAATAACTTGTTTGGATGTGAATTTGAAATAAGTAGTTATTTTGAGTAGTTAAAAAAGAATGATTAGAAATGAGTGGTTAAAATGAGTTATTAAGAGTAATTAGAAATGAATTGTTATTTTGACTAGTTAGAAATGGATGATTAGGAAAGAGTGTTTAGAAGAAATGATAAGTTGTTTTGAGTAGTTATAATAACTTGTTTGAATGTAGTTTTTTGAGGAATGGTTAGTAATTGTTCATTTTAAATCCTCCATAGATTCAACAAACAAACACCCCCTATGAGTTTAATTTATGGTTGGTCCACCTATTTATGAGTTTTCTTGATAACTAAATGTTGTATGATTAGTGGTTGTTTTGTGAGAATAATCAAAGCGTAGATAAGTTGGTCGAAGATGCATGGATATCAAAAAAAAAAAAAAAAAAAACATTTGCTAGTTATAGTTTATTTATGAATAAGAACCCAGTCAAAAACTTGGAAAAGAAGAATTCAAAGTAAGTGTGATTGGAAGGGATGCTTGTTGAAGTTCAAAACTTTAATATAATCAATGTCTTGAAAATTATTTATATGTTTTACAGAACATGTTTTGAAGCTTACAAAGTTGCAAACATCAGCAATGACGCAAGTCATTCATTGACTTTGAATTTTCTTTTCACACTTTGATCATATCAGTTCAGGTCTCCAAGAGAGGAAAACCTGAAGGCTGAAGTTGCAGTACCATTCATCTGGATCTTGATTATTCTTATTATCTAAATTAATATCAAAACTCAATCAAAGCAACCAAATAGATTTTGCCAAATTTCAGAAATTAAAAAAAGGGAAATTGCAGTAGATGAGCAACTTTAAGAAAATATTTATAAATATAGATAAATTCTATAAAATTGCACTCTTATTTTTCTATTTATTATTAATTAAAATACAATTTTCCTTATTCCTATTTTAGCCCTTCCAATTTGGTTGTTGACGAAACTACATATTCCGTTTTTTCTTGAACTCTTAACCCTATTCTTCGTGTGATTGCAATTAATTATTACTCCCATTTTTGTGTTTGCAATTATTCAACTTTCATTTCAGTTTATTTGTTTTTCTTTTATAAAAGAAAAGGAAATTAATTATTTTTATCTTTTTATGTTAGAATTACAAATTAGATTTTTTCTTTAAAAAAAAAAAACCAATATCATCTAATTAACCGTACTTACTTTTATGTTTGATGAGCGTTTTTAATTTAAATTTTGTCTTTTCTATTTTTTAATCATATTTATCTATTTTTAATTAATTAATTAATATTTTTTAGAAAATTTAAAAAGTAGTCAAATTTAGCAAATAATTATAAATACTGTCATTTTTAAAGAGTTTAGCAATTATAGTTATAGTTATTAATAATAATACGGTATTAATAATACATAATATTGTACTAATGAATATTAATAATATTGATCAATATTTATGACTATGATGCAAATATTTTCGAATTTGACTACATTGGTAATTATTTCGTTAGAATAGATCATCCATTACAATTTCTCATAGTTCTTGAATACTTAAACATGATCCATCTTAAATCAATAAATACGGTATTTATTTATCGATTTAAATATAAATACTGTATTTATATTTTTTTTAAAAAGATAAAAACTGTATTTTTTTTAAGATAAAAACTGTATTTATTATAAATAATACAACTATGGATATTGTATTTAGATATGAAATCTTTTAATATTAAATCATTAATCTATTTTCACTAATATATGTTAGTATCTTAATTAAAAAAAAACTTTGGAAAATCCATTACATGTTAGACATTTTCCCTCTATAGTATTAATGGATTATTAGTTAATGGAATTTTGAACATTTCTTTAATATCATACCACTTCTATTTTGCTTTTCTTTTCTAAAGTTGTTCTTTGGGTTGTTTAGTTTGTTCAATTTCTCCACTATAGAAATTAGATATACTTCTATTTTCAAATAATCAATAAATAATACAAATAAATATAAAGTATGATGAATGTATACTCACCCGTGAGATAAATACACATAAATATACAAGACATCTTAATCATAAAATACGGTATTGATAAGGTATTTTAAAAAAATACATTATTAATATATTTTAGATATATTTTTTTGTTTGAAATCCAATATAGAATTACTAATATATTACACAACTCACTTTATTTAATAAATACGAAAAATAATAGTGATAAATAAATTCATATTTATTTATTAATACATGTGAGAAGATTTTAGATATTTTTTGGCAAGATCAAAACAATTATTAATAACAAAAATATTGTGTATCTCGAGATTTTTAAAGAAATAATATAGGATTGGAAACCGAAGTTAAACGTGGCTACGATTTAGGATTTTTTTTTTTTTTTTGAAAATTTAATGGGAAAGTGGCGACAACGGTTTAAAACAGTAATAGAAGATTTTTAGTTATAAAAAAAATGTCTGAGGAGATTTGTGTAATTTTATTTTAAAATAAATTTCATTTTTTTTTAGAGTAGTGGTTACTTTTGCTAAAAAAAAATTAATATGAACATGCGTGTAGTTTCTTTTTTAATTTAATCTAATATTGTAAAAATCCCTTAAAAAAAATTAAATAAATAAAATCAAATTGTTTGAAGAAAGCTAAAGTAGAATGAATTAACTCTCTTTAAGAACTTATGAATGAACTAACTCATTGTATTTAAAAAGAAAACAACTAAATATGAAAGTATTTAAAATAATAAAACGTTGTTTACAATTTTTTTAAAAAAAAAGTTTAGGAAAATGAGCAAATTTTCTCTAGTACTCTAAGTTGAACAATTTTAAATAAACAAATTAGTAGTGATTACCATTTTTTTAGTTCAACCACGATGGAAA
>JBBMKA010000026.1:0-29175 GCA_037833695.1 Sechiopsis laciniata
CCCCACCTCACTTTATCAATATAGAACAATTGTGAGATCTTAATAAAGATTGGTTCAAAAAGGGTCAACAAAATATGGCTTGCACATTAGTAAACATCCAAATACCCAAAAAGTGATGAATTTGAACTTCCACGTTCTAATTACTGTAATCTAGTCAATAAGAACAGTAGTTTAGCGACATCAATATATACTCATTGATCATAAAGTTATGAGTTCGAATCTCTCCACCTCCAATTAAAGTAATCTCAAAAAAAAAAAAAAAAAAAAAAAAAACTTTAATCTAAAAACAAAAAACAAAATTCTCTTTCGGTTAAAAAAAAAACAAAAACAAACAAACAGTTGAAGAAGGGTATATATGGGAATTGAATTTTGGATGATTTGGAAAATGAGAGTTAGTTAAAGGGTCAAAATCACGTGCTATTACTTTAATGAACAACGTAATCTTTTACAATTTCAAGGCATTGGATTTGTCCTTCGTATTGACCGTTTAAAATAAATACATAATTAAAAAAAAGTAAAAAAAATATAGAATTTGATCCCTTTTCATTTAATGAAAATTGAAATTTAGCTAGTAGAATTTCAAAATATAGAATTTTCATATGATTTAGAGAAGTTTAGAATTGAATTCATACAATTTTAAAAATTAAACTTTAATTTTCATGATTTGATCAAACTTCAAAATTAATCTTTATCGTTTGTAAATGTTGGCAAATTAAATATGTAAAATTTAATTATTTATGTGTACAATGTAAGTTAAGTGGTTAGATTGAATAAAAAATATATCTTTCACATGCATATAGTTACCTATATATATTTATTTGGTCAATAACTACGAATAATAAAGATTATCTTTTAATGACAACAAGAATAGTAGTTCAGCGACATATGTGTATTGCTAGTGACTAAAAGGTTATGAGTTCAAATCTCCACTCTCCAAATGTTGTAACTAAAAAAAAAAGATTATATTTTAATTTTTATCGAACAATTTTAGTTTTCAAAATGATAAGTACTAAATTTTAACTTTCTCTAAATCATATGAACCATATTCTATACTCTATAGATTTTCGTTTTTAACTTTTTAGATTTTAATTAAAATTATAAGACCAAATTCTAATTTTTATCAAATCATAGAAACCAAGAGTATAATTTATCCATAATTTTATCAGTGAAAAGATTGGTGCATTTAGTTTATTGGTTGTAATCAAATTTAATTTCAGAGTTCGTTCTTAACAATAAATATTTGGCTCTCATTCTTAAAATAGTAGTACACCTACATAGGATTTGGGGTCTCCTAATTTAATAACAAGAAGTCAATGTATAATAAATGGATTTTGATTCATCTACTTTTAAATATATTTCATCTATTTAATTTTCATCCCTATGTTTTCAATCAAATATAAAATTAATTTTTATGATAGATGTTTTTACTAACTTTTGATTTAAAAAGTTAGTCTTTAATAAACATTTTCTCTATAATTTTTTTTTATTAATTTTAAACTTATGAATAAAGGTAGAGCATCAAAATAAAATAAATCTTAAAACTCATGAACAAAATGTTATTCTGAGCACACAACATTATTATTAATTATATTTATCACAGGTAGTTAAGTGTTCAAAGGACCTTAAAAAAAGTTATGAATTTATTATCCAATCTATGGTAGTTAAAATTTTAGGAATTTTATAAAAATAATAGAAGAGAAAGTAATTAAAAAATAAGAAAACAATTAACAAAGAACAAATGAGAATCTTTCACTCTATTGTATTAGAGTGATATTTAGTTTGATCAATTACTACAATAAATTCTTCATCTATTTATAGGAAGAGAACTAAATTTATAAGTCTTCAAACATTAAATGGAAATGATTGATGCATCAAAGTGAAAGAGAAAAGATACAAATTATCTAAAATAGTAGAAAGGGTAAGTATTGAATTTGTCAATAACAAAAGTATGCCTTAACAATAATATCACAAATACATATTACAAGAATAATCAAAATACACGTAAATAAGTTCATATACTTAGAAATATTTAAAAAAACGACATTATTATTTCAATCCTTTGGCCATTACATCACTTGATTTAAGTTACCATTTTATGTCCCTATTGATGTTTACTTATGTCCCTTCCTCGAAGCATCACTTTCTTCCTCCTCACGCACTCACATCCAAATTTCCAAATCCACTTTACTTTACCTTCATTTATATTTATTTATATATATATATATAATCTTAATTGATCCCATCACAATTCACCATATACTCAAAAGGGGGAAAAAAAAAAAAAATCTTTACAAACATGTCTATGAGAAGCGAGCAGTGGGGGGGCCAATTCTACCACCACGGCGGCGCGTCAGACTCTTCCGCCGTCACACACGGCGGTCCGAACAACTCGAATTTGAAGCCGAGGCGGCGGTCGAGAGCTTCGCGGAAGGCGCCAACGACGCTGCTGAATGCCAGCACGGCGAATTTCAGGGACTTGGTGCAGCAGTTCACCGGGTTTCAGGCGGGCAGGGGCGGCGTGGTGTTGGGCAGCCAAAAGGGTCCGGTCAACCTCAGTTTCGGGCAGCCCGGAAATCATGACCCGATCCATAACCACCTCAGCTTCTCCGATGACGGCCGCCATTTTCAGCTCCGTCAGCCGCCGACGACGACGGAGCCCCGCTTCCCATTTCCGCCGGAAAGTACAACCGGCAATGATAGTGGGTTTTCACGGCCGGCGGCGGAATTGACGGAAATTCAAAATCTGATTGATGAGGATTTGAATTACGATCTCCAGGATTTGGCTATGGAGTTTTCTTCTTCCAATGGGAATTATTCCGGTGGATACTTTCATTGAACAGATAAGATTTAGTTAAGTTAATTAGATTTATATTAAAATGCAATTGTTGTAATGTTTTATGAACAAAAAAATGTGTTAATTAGTAGCTATAGCTAGCTCTAGCAGAATTTATTTTATTTAAATCAACTATTTTTATTTTCATTTTTTGTAATTTTCAATCCTCCTAAATACTTCACATCAATAGTAGTCTGTAGATTCTTAATTCTCAAATGAAAGTTGAAGCCTAGTTTGGCTTCTAAGTAAATTAATAATAATTTGGGTGTTTTTTAATATATATAATTAGACAACAATGAAAGATTCGAATTTATAATCGTTTGCTACCAAGTCATACATCTACCAATTGAAATCAATTGTGATTAGCATTAGAAGTTATTTGGAATAAAGAGAATCACAACCTATACATATTTATCATAATCAGTTTTTCCATAATCTTATTTTTTGAACATAATCATTTTTATTTTTTTCTTAATTATTTTTCACTTTTATTATAAATATTTTTTATTTTCTTTATATTTATTTATTTTTTCATAATTATTTGTTTGATCAAACATAAGTAATTATTCTTTTCATAATTGTTCAAGTAGAGATAATATTATTTTTTTTAAAAATCATCATCGTCCATATTTTTCTTATAATTCTCATCCTTCTTCTTACTATTTTTATTTTATTTATTTATTTTTGCCCCAAACACTGATGGTTGTTTGTTTTAGAATAACAAGAAAAAAGTCTTGTGGTCTGAAGTGTTGACTTGAATTGAGTGAGCAAATGGAGGGACCATTTTTACAACTAATGAAATTAAATTTGTCCAAGTCAATAGTCAACGCCTGCCCATATTTAATCTTCAGTCATCACTTTGAATACCTTTTTTATTCTTCTGATAAAATACCTAAAATTAATCAACATTATCTTAAATTTTGGCTCTATATATACATAAAGATATAGATAGAGGAAAATAAACATACACATACCTTAATAATAATAATAATAATAATAATAATAATCAATACATTGATTTCAGCTACTATAATACGCTATTTTTTTAACAATATAATATGCTCATTGATGTGATTAATTTTGCAATTATATATGGAGTGACGCTCGTCCCGTACAGGTATGAATGTTATAGGATTTATATGAAAATATTTTGTTTTTGTTTTTTTGAGAAAATATGAAAATATTTTGTGTTAATTATTAAACTCCAAACAAAAAAAATTAGTAATGTGAACTCCACAAACTCACGTTTTTAATATATCGATGGGTGAGCCATGTGGCTATGTTTGAGTGGTCGGAACTCATATTAAGTCATTATTATTATTCTTATTCTTATTATTCTTATTATTATTATTTTGTAAATAGTCATTAGGGTTACCCATAATTTTGGCCAAAGCCTTCCCTTTTCATTTATGAGTTCGAAGCTTTTTTTGGAACCATATGTAGTGTGGAAAATCAAATATCTAACCTTGATTGTTAGTAAAAACTTTATGTAAGTTAAGTTATATTTTATATTATCGAAATTTTGAAGTTTTTAACCATATTAACATAACTTTCAGATGTTTTTTTTTAAAAAAATAATTTAGAAAGACATGTTTTATTCCATATACTTCTCCTAAACACAAATATTGCACTTACATAGGTGATACATTTTTTTTCTTTAGTTTAGCAACATGTGTGTAGATTGAGAAACAAACAAAATTTTCTCATAATAGTTAGTCAATTAAGAAAAATATTATTAATATATAATAGATGACAATATCAACTTTATAAGTATGAGACATTTAAGATGAAACTAAACATAAATTCATTAGAGCTTATACCTTTGCACGAACAATATATCATACCAATATAAAAAATCTATTTAATATGGTGAAAAAATTTGAACATTTAAACTTTTAACCAAGAGTATGTTTTTTTTTATTAGTTCAACCATCTTTATAACTTTCAACTAGTTTTAAAGAAGATTAAAACACAGGGATTATTATTATTTTAAAAAAAAATTAAAATACTTCGTTAATATAGAAACCAAAACTTACATAAACTTTTTGAGTTATGCCAAACCCACATATCGGACCATGACCAAACAAAAGACGAAAAGCTATTTAGTAAAGATCTTAAAAACGAATACGAGACAACTTTCAGACCAAATTACATAAAAAATGACAGATCCTAACGTATAAGGTCAGGAACAAATAGTCACCATAACAATAGAGATTGACGTTAAAAATAAGTTAAGGGTTAGACTTAACAACATCTTGACCCGTCAAGGAACAATAACTCTTCAAAGTAAAAATAAGAATTTTAAAAACGTAAATGAACGAAGATTTCATCGAAAATAACACTCAAATATCTCATCTTTAGGAAATCATTTATCAATCAGCTCATCCTCTAACCAAAATAAATAAAAAGCCTTACTAGAACTAACTCCAACCACCAAGACTACAAAGGATTAAATGGAAATGTTGTACGAAGATGATAAATTTGTGATAGGTTAAATCTTGTGAATGAAAATAGAATTACGTTTATTTATTATTGTTAGAAAGAATTATTTGGGTGAGGTTTTGATGAAGACTTAATTTGAAGAGTTATTTTGAGTAGTTAAAAATTGAGAGTTATAACCAAAAATTCCTTTAGATGTGGTTTTTTTGTAGAGGGATTAAAGTGAAAACATTGTTTGGATGTAGATTCAAAATGAGTAATTATTTTGAGTAGTTAAAAAGAATGATTAAAAATGACCGGTTAAAAATGAATTATTTTGAATATTAGAAATGATGAATTATTTTGAATATTTATAAAGAAATAATTTAAAATGAATAGTTAGAAATGAGGAATTATTTTGAACAGTTACAAAATATCAATCGGACATAACTTGACGGTAGAAGTTAGGGAAAAAGGCAAATTATATACTTAAAAAACCACAAAATTGTGTTGGGGTTTATAGAAAAAAGAAAGCGATTAGGATTTTGGAGGTGCAAACGGACGGAGGAACAGAGCTCAACGGCGTCGTCGACTGCGCAGATTTGAGGTCCAACATGTGGGCTGCCACCGTCTCCTTCCCTTCACTTTCAAATCTCCGAGCACAAATTGTTCTCAAGAATCAACTGGACGGATCGAAGCGCCGATCTCTGAGTTTTCGAGCTTCGTTCTTTGATTATCCTCTTGCCAGCAGACTCATGGTTAGAAGTAATTTCTCTTTTCTCTTCTTTTTGTCGATTTCTGTTGATTTCTAATTTGGAAAATTTCCCCTAATTTACTGTTGGAGTTCTTCCTTTGGATGTGGATTTCAATCCTTTTCTGCTGCTCCTCTTACTTGTTCTTGTTTCTTTCCTTTTGTTGTTGTTTCTCCTTGGTTTTGCCCTATTGTTATTAATGTCATTATGTATGTTCATTTGGTTTGTTTTTCAAGTGTTGTTTCTGCTGATACTTTATGATGAATCTGCATCTAAGAAGTTATGTGAATGATGGGTTCCTAGAGGCGACTTCATTGGTAGAGACTTGGGGTCTCGAAATTATGGTCTCTTGGAGGTCTTAGGTTCGAAACCCACAGATGAATATAATTGTAAAAAACAATTCCGGTGAAAGAGGCTTGGGATGGGCTTGTGTGTCCCTAGTATATAGTGAGACTAAACTCCAATTCCTGGTGGTCACGCACCTAGTAATTAATTTCCTACAAATTTACTTATCATCCAAATATTGTTAGGTCAGTCAATATATCTAGTGAGATTGAAAATAATTGAGGCGCGAATAAGTTGGTTAGACACTCATTGACATAAGGGTCGGTCAATATGTCTCATGAGAATAGTGTGTGTGTGTGAGAACTATGAAATTCATACAACTAGTTTGAAGGGTCCAATGCTAAAGAGTATGTGAGTTGTTTTAAGAAAAGGTAGGTACTATGAAAGCTCTGCGTGGCTCATTTTAAACGAGAAAGCAATTTACATATCCGTAGACAGAGAATTGAAATTTTCTAAAGTTTGTTGAGGAATGTTTAAGCCAGGAGTCATAGTATTCCTTAAGAAAGGGAAAATTGCAAGCAAGTACCACAATCTAAATTAATAATTCCACTGGCTAATGAAATAGAATATAAAATGTGAACTTCCAATCAGTTATAGAAGACTAAGTCTCTGACCGTGTATCTGTTAAAAATTCCTGGTGTAAAGAAGTCCAACGATGTGTATTGTACATTTTTTTTCATATTCGTGCTTGTCGGGTCGGCTTACGCACACCTTGACTATTCTCTCGTGATAACTTGCCTAATATTACATTTGGATGTCAAAAAAATCTGTAAGACATTAATTCATAGGTAGGTGACCAACATAAATTGAATCCATAACCTTTTGGTTCCACAAGATCCTTTTGACCACTAGACCAACTCATGATGGTTGTTTATCATGCTGAATTAAAAGAATGAATAAAAAAAAAAGTATAGTCTATGATTCCAATTGGCTTACAAAACTTGTAGTTCGATAAATACACAAGCTTAAAGGATAGTTTTTTCATGAAGGTTACATATCAAACTGGTCAAATTTGATTCCGAAATGGGACTAATAGTGTTGACACCTTAGATCTCCACTTGCATACAGATAATGATGTTTAATGTAAGTGACGGGGAGTGAATAATAAAGCATTAATAGAATACTGGAACTAATGTATTGAGAATTATGTGGAGTTTCGACACAGATCATTGCTTCTTTTCATTGCATTCCTTTCACATTTAAGATTATGGTCTGAAAAGATTGATAATTTATTTGAAGTGAAAAGAAAACAAAAAGGTTAAGATGGACTGAGGCTCTTGGTGTATATCTTCTAAAACTATCCTTCTCTTTGCATAGCCTTTTCTAGTCCTTTCATGTCAGTCAACTTCCTTTCCTCTTTTTTGTGGTATGTGTTATCATCCAATATGAGTGGTTTTTACCTACTATAAAGTTATCATTTATCCAGCCATCCTTACTTTTGGAGTATATTACTCCATATTGAAATTTTATGGAAAATTTTGGTGATGTTCATCACTTATTTTAATTGATTATAGTATTTCAGGAAAAGTGAAAAGAGAAAAAAAGGAAGCAGTATTAACGTCTTATCTAGTTTGCGTATATTTATTTTTTCTTGTTTACAATATTGTTTCTCAAGGTACTCTAATATTTTTTTTTTATAACTGTTGAGTTTTGTTTAGGCATGGTGCAGCTTAATATAAGTTAAAGTAAAAGGCAAATATAAACAGAGACAATAGGAAGAAAAAAATTCAACTGTATTAGAAGCAAACTAATTAAAAATAGTTTTCTAATTATTTTTAAAAAGCATATTTTCTATAATTTGTGAGAGAAGTTTTGGATGGCACTTTTCTTTTCTATTACATCTGCGTTCTGGAAACATGCAATTCTTTCCCCCATGAAGTTTTCTTTTGCAATATTCTTGTTCTCCAAATTCTCCAAATACTTTTGCGAAGTCTTTTGGAATCTTAAGATGTCTAGATTTTAAGAAGTCTCGTTTAGGAGGTTATTGCAATATCAAATCCATGGAATTCATTTCTTGGATCACCTATGGATGTTCAAAGCTTCTTCCATTGAGATGTTTTTTTTTTATAAAAAAATGTGTAGATTTACCCTACTCCACCAATGAGAGTCGGCTGCTAGAGGAATTTTCAAATTTTGGTGAGGTTGCTGAAGGTAATTGCATTTCTTTCATTTTTGATGTCTAATCTCTAGCCAAGTTCAATAAGCCTTTTTATCTTGGTGATATCAACCTATGGCAGTGTTATTAGCAAAAGATCGAGTAACAAAAAGATCAAGAGGTTATGCGTTTATTCAATACACTTGCCAAGATGATGCACTGCTTGCGCTGGAAAATATGGATAGCAAGGTTTAACTTTCACCTTTTCTATCTTTGCTAGAATGGTAACTCATGATTTGAATTTGATGTACTTTCTATGTATCTCTGAACCAGAAATTCGATGGGAGGATGATCTATGTGGAACTTGCAAAACCTGGTAGTGATTCTCTCGGACACTATCCGAGAACCTCTGGACCTCCGAAAGAGCAGCCTAAACTGGAAGTAGAGGAGGTGGCAGATTGCTGGTATTGATCTTATTCTTACTGAAATGCACAATATAGGATGAAGATGACTTAAAATACAGTTATGCCCGATGAGATCGATTCCAAAGAATCTGAGTGTGAAATCATTAGGGGAGATGGGTTCATTACATTTATATTCATAGTTTCAAGCTTTAAATGCTGATGCCACTCTGCAACTCTTCTCCAGAATTTTTTACTTGGGCATATATCTGTTTGAAAGTACACTGTTTACGGCACTGAATGCATATCTTAGTGCTTGTTTTATGTGCATAGCAATTGAGTTAATTGAAAATGCAGAAGTTCGTTGTGCAAATAGCTTTTCAAGTCCATCTTTTCTATTTTCATTATCTAATGATAAGTGTTCGAATTCCAAGCACATTATATTTTTCAATCAGTTCTTTACTTCTTAACTTGCACAACTTTTGAAAAGATCATCAGGAGGTGCACTTCAAATTTTTTTTTTTCCTTTTTTTTTTAATGATCAAGATATCTTGCATTAGGCTCATGATATACGTCTAGTGATTTTGAGCAGGTTGTAAGATTGCACCCACCCAAGGCTAGCTCAAAAAGACTATAAGGGTGGGCGAAGGTTGAGTTATTATAAACGGTGAATTATTATAGCAAGGGTTATTAGAACATAAGAAGTTATAATAATCTACATTTGTGTAGCTCCCAAAAGGTGGCGGAGTGGTCGAATGCTTGAGCTTTAAAGGTGTACTCCCCTTAAGTTCTCAGGTTCAAGACTCACTCAGGACATTAATTTTTGTAAACATCTTCTGTGTCTCCATTTCTTCAATGTCTCCCAATGCATGACCTAAGGACGGGCGTGGATACCCCGGTTATAGTGGAGCGAAACTCCAATTTTCCGGTTTCCAAAAAAAATCTACATTTGTTGTGCATGTTATTATAACATGGGTATTTATAACAAGATGGATAGATTATTATAGTTGGAATGAGAGGTTATGGGCTAGCCCACCGATTATCATAATTGGGGTGGCCCAAACACATGATGAGTTATTATAACTCAACTTAATCTACCCTTGAACGATGGCCCAAATGTCCCGTAAGGGTTTTAAATTATTAAATTTTTTATCTAGAGGCTTGAACTCAAAATCTTGGAGGTGTCTTCAAACATCCTATTGTCCCCTATTTGTGATTATAGTATTTCTTATCTTACCGCACGATGGAGGTGCTTTTTGTAACTTGACATTTGTGGATGGGTTTTCATCCTATTCATTTATCAGTGAAGTTCTTGTTTCCTATCAAAAAAAAAAAAAAACCCAAAACCTTGGAGGTGTCTCCAAACATCCCAAGTTCTTATCACTAGGATCCGTGGGTTTGTTGCACTTGAGAGTGTTGTATTCACACTATTTTACCCAATGGGAAATAGTATAAATTCCATTGGTTTGTCCAATAAGTGACTTTAGCATTCAGATGGTTGGCAAAAGCTAAAGGCTTAAACTAATGTGGTAGCCAAATTTTATTCTAAGTTCTAGACAGGTCCTAGTCCAACCACACATCTTTACTCCATCTTCTAAAAAAGGAGAGAAATCTAAAGTAGCTTTAACTAACTTTTGAAGCTTGATCAATGGATTTGTCTCAGCAGTCTGCCATTTCCTAAATTGAATGCATACATCCCTCATCAGAAGAAGATAACAGAAGAAAGGAAAACACCATAATCTAGTTTTATTCCAAGTTAGCATGGAATAACTCCAAACAAACCAACCGACTTCAACTAATTTTACCATCTTCTAAAGAAATCAATCCAAAGGGATCATTTTTATTGTTCACCTGTTTCACCAAGTACTGCTATTGATCTGTGCAAGTTCACTTTGCCTTTACACAATGTGATCTACAGAAGTAACAGAATCCTTGCACTTGAGCTGATCCCTGCAAGTGGGGCAAGAAGAGTGAGACAACAGCCATTTATCTATGCAAGTGACATGGTACTTGTGAGCACAGTTCGGCAACACCCGGATTTTATCCCCATTTGAGAAATCGACGAGGCAGATAGCGCAGGCTGAAGTCGCCAAGTTAGAGTTCCTGTAAGTTGAAATCGGCAGAGCAGCCATGTCTTTTTTCTTCATGCCTGAGTTCAGCCCTCTTAAAGCCATCCATTGGACTGTCTGTCTGAGGGTATGATTGGCACATTGAAGTACACATGTCAGCATAGTATTTAGACCAAGAGCGCAAATAACAACGCAGACAATAGCAGCCACGATGACAATGAGGGTGATGTTGCCACCTTGTTCTTGCTCCTGAGGACCCGGGACATACATGCTCGGCGAGGGACTGGGGGAAGGAGAGGATGTAGGCTCCATGAATGAAGAGCCGAGCATTGTAGTGAGCTGAAATGGCCGAGAAGGAAGCAGCAAAATCACACACGAAATAAATCGAGATGATGATCAAAGTTTTTTGTGGACTGTGATGGGAAGTAGTGGCATTGGATAAGGTTATTTGAAAAATCCATCAACCTCCTTTTTTCTTCTTCTTTTGTTTGTGCACTACATACAGAAAAGACAGGCTCCATTGTCCCCTCACTTTCTTTATACTTAGCAGCAAAGAAAAGCAATCATTTTCTGTAGTGTTTGTTTTCACCAAAGACAACAGAACCTGTTAAACAGTTGGACATTTGAAGAGCAGCTTTCAAGTATTTATGTTGCTACTCGTTCATATGATGGTAACATCAACCAACTTGGTTCTGTTCAACTGAAAAGCATGTATGATCAGAATGTATACAAATAGAATGAAAGATTATAGAAACTAGGGAGTGTTTGAAACAAGGAACGGGAGAATGATTATATGTATTTTAGATGAAATGAATAGTTATGGGAGAACTATTATATGTGTTTAGCTGTGTAAAAATGATTATGAAAGGAACCATTACTTATCATTGGGGCAATGCAGTGACTTTATGAGAAATGGATATTGGTTATAGGAGGAATGAACAAAGACACAGATGGAGGGTGTCTACAAATTAAAGTCACAAACAGGTCTTGAATATGAGACCTCAAGGAGAGTATACCCTCAAAGTCCAAGCAGTCGACCAACTGTGTCTCTCTCGGGGACGGTTATGAAGATAATAGTGATTATATGAAGAATGATTGTTAGTGATACAAACATGAATAAGGAAACAAAATAGGTGCATTTGAAGTTGGAAGCAAGAGATAGGTTATCGATTCAAGTAGGTCGAGTGCTAGCTTTTCTTTTATTACACGTAAAGAAGATATGCCTTCGAATATTCCATTGAAGGTAAACAAAACATCTTCGAGTTCATACAAATGTGCAAAAGGAAAAGTGTAGGCTGTTTTTTGGAAGAGGACAAGCCAAGCAACAAAGGAAATCTTAGTGAACTTTGATAAGAGCAGTACATTCAATATTGGTGAGGATAAACGCATAAGAATAGGGAGAAGCACAATCTCCAAAATGTATGGTTCTGATTGCTTAAACTGTCCAATCATTAAAGGATCAAGAAAGACAATGTTTGGGAAATGGATAAGATGTTCAAAGTTTTTTGTTTAGTCATTTTGCTGGACAATTTAAGAAAGTGGTGTAGTTAAAAAAGGGCAGTTTTCAAATTTATGACAAAAAGAGGATAGATTTGTTGGACTGTAGTGGTTAAAGAAGGATAAAGTCGGTGGGACCCATGAAAAAAAAAATTCTTATTTATTTTTTCAGTTCATTTATCATTAATTAATTATTTCTCATTCCTTCCATTAACATTCTCTCACCTCATCCTATCTTCATCTTTTCGAGCTTCCCAAACCCATTTGATTCTTCTCCAAATACTCATTTTTTAAAAACAAACTTGAAAGATTGAATTCATAATCAAAGAAAACACATTTTGAAAACCATGGATACTATTTATAATAATGGACATGGAGGAATGAGATATTTATACCTAAAACAACTTAATTATCAAGCAATACATCATATTATAATCTCTATTGAATTAGGGTATCCAAAAAAATTCTTGAATAATCTTTAAATTTTGTCGTATTAAATATTATATTATCTTTGACAACAATTCACAGTCAAATTTATTAACTAACTTTTTAACTTTCTTCTCTTCCACTCTATAATTGATCAACCGTCGCGATCACGCTTCCGGCCACCGCCACGTCCGTCTCGATCACCACCCTATTATCCGATACATTTCTCACTATATGCTTCGGAAATCCCTCGTCGGAGCTTCGAATCGAATACTGCACGTTTCTAATCCGATTCGGAAAAACAAGAACAGATCTGAAATCCAGAGTCCATGACGTTCCGTTTCCTTCAGATTCCAATCTTCCGCTCGTTGATTTCAACTGCATTCCTTCCACATTGTTCCGATCTATCACTACTTGATCTATTTTGTTGAATTTCGATTTCGATTCGTCCAATTGAACGATCGCTACTCCTTTGTTCGATCCGCTGAACATATTGTCCACGATGTTCACTCCACTCGCTACGCCGTTGATCGATTTCAGCGTTATCGCAGCGTCGCCGAGGAAGAACGTGTTCGAGATCTGGAGTTGAACTGGATCTTCCGCTACGATTCCGGTGAAATCTAGGTACGAATTCACGATTCTGGTCTGTGTGAGTCCAGGTAACTGTAAATAGATTCCTACGCCGCCGAATCCGGTGGCCTTGTTGTAGCAATGTACGCCTGTGAGAATGTTTGCTTGGCCGGCGACGTGGATCCCGGTTGCGGCGGAGAAAATGACGACGTCTGTGACGGCGTTGTCGTTTCCGATTAGACTGATTCCGGTTCCGGAGAAGTTTCGTTCGCCTGGATCGGCGCCGGCGGTGATGTGCTGGCCGAGGAAGGAGGATCGGATGTAGGTTTCGTGGCCGCTTTGGACTGAAATTCCGGTGGTGGTGAAATGCGTGATGTAGCAATTGTCTATGCTTGTTCTTAACGAATTCACGATCGAAATCCCACCGCCTCTGTAATTGGAATCCAGTAAAAGGTCTCTGAAAGTGATGTACTCGTAATTGTAGGAAGAAGATGAACTTAGCGATACGTCTTCTGTGGAGTTCATCATTTTTGGGTTCTTGATTTTCGCCGCCGTTGACGACTGCGATGGCGGCGGCGGCGATAATTCGATCAGGTATCCATCAGAGGGGAAATCGTCTGAAGCGCGTAAACTTCCTCCGTGTATCTAATTAATAATCAAGTTACAAACAAAAAAAGGGGATTAAATTTGCTAAATTTTATTTTAACACACAAGATAAGTAAAAATGAAATGGTCATGAACCTATGGTCTCTAATTAAATTTTTGGTTGAGTATTTTTGCGTTAATTTTTAAAATTTACGTAAAAATCTATATTTATTTATTTTATTAACTTCACATGTTTTGGAAGTCTTCCTATGCTTAAGTTGATGATTTCAATCTCTGTGGTCACCTATTTAAGAATCAATTTTCTACGAGTTTCCTTGACATTTAAATGTTGTAAGGTCAGGTGGTATATCAAGTGACATTAGTTGAGGTGCGCAAAAAAAAATGGTCCGAACAATCACGGATGTCAAAAAAAAAAATAATAATAATAATTTCACATGTTTTTATAGAAACTACTTTTTTTTTTTTCATTATATGAATTTCATATAGTTGACGGAGATGAGCATAATTTTACTTTTCTTATATGTTGTCAAACAAAAAATATATATATACTATATACTATCAATCTAAAGATTAAGGATTTAAATCTTTACTATGAAATGTTGAACTCAAACAACTGAAATGTTAACGGAAATAAAAACGTTGATCTTTCATATTGGATTCATTTTTATACTTGAGTTAGTTTTTTATTATCCTTTTACAAAATTCGAACTTTTTTTGAAGTGCCCTTTAAATTAGTCAGGACAACTATTTAAAAGCTTTATCTTTTTCGAGTAATTGCATGAATCACTTCTAAATGATAAGATTTATTAAAATAACAATTAACAAATTTGAATATTAAATTTGATCAATCAACAAGTTGCAAATCACCGCTTTGGACCTAACAAAGTAACAAGAGACATATAACCAATTGGCCTAGTACTTATTAGAATATTGTGGAATCAAAAGATGATTAACTACCTTGTAATTCCTTTCCCAAAAAAAAAGAAAAAAAATTACCTTGTAATTAATATCTTAAGATTTCTTTGACATCCAAAGTCTAAATATTGGAGCGTCAAACACGTTATCACGTAACAATAATCGACGTACACATAAATACTAAGTTACATAAAATTCAAAATTTAAGAGTGATTACAACATTTATCAAAATTAAAGTAGTTGATTAATCAAATCTAAAATTAAGGAAAAATATTTGCGTCATATCCGAGTATGATATATAAAATAATGTCTACCTATGTGGCTCAATATGAACTACAATCTATTTTTATTTATTTTTTTCTTCTATCTTTTGAATTTAAAATTAAATAAATTGTGGCTCATATTGAACCATATAAGTAGACATTATTTTATATATAATGTCCGTATATGATGTAAATATTCCTCAAAATTAAGGTATCATCGTGACAAATTTCACAGTTTCAACATAGTTCGTCCAATTTTCACTTTATTATTATTGTACTATTTAATTTTCAACTTAGATTTTGAAATTGTACCTTGAAAAATATATTGCAGGCAATAAATAATATATTAATTGACCTAACTAACGGGTATAAAGTTGGAGCAGATGTACCAATCTGAAGAAAACTTGTAAAAGAGAAAAAGGAAATTGAAATTTTATTGTTTGATGGACTTTCCGAGGCTCGAAGATAGCAATATTTAGGTTGAAAGAAAGAGAAAGGCGTTTGCAAAAGGAAATCCACATCAAGAAAAGACCAACATTGTTTGAAAAGCAATGCTTTTCATTTTCCAAAAGCTACCCTTTGATAAAAAAAAAAAATTGAAAAAAATATTAATACTAATGAACTAATTACTAATAAAAGTTTTTTTTTTTTTTTTTGAGCAAAATTACTAATAAAAGTTGAATTTGGAAGGATAATAGAATCTCAAATTGAAAAGAGTGAAGATTTCATTTCAATATATGTAAGAAGTTGATTATTCTTCCCATCAAGATGTATGTTCACGCTTTTTAATATGGAAAATTGCAGTAGGTTTTTCTAACAAAATAATTACAAATATATGTAAATTTTAAAATATTTATATTTATAATCAATACATTTTAATAGTGCATTATAAACTCATTAATACACTATTATGTATTATTAATACATGACGACTATTAATATTAATGATTATAGTTGATATATTTTTTAAAAGTGATCATATTTGTAATTATTTTATAAATTTGTTTAATCTTGTAAGTTTCTCTAGAGTCTATTAAGTTTAAATTAGTATTCGGTCTAATAAAAACGAAATCAAAATCTGATTCAAGATTAATGAACCAAAAAAAGACATCATCTTGAAGCCATGTTAGAATTTCATATCGAAGTGAAAATTTCATGTTAATGTATATGAAATACTTTTAAAATTTAGACATATGTACCATCCTTGAGGGTAGAATTTAAAAATTTTAATGAACTAATTTTAATTTTGATTAATATTATTTTGACCTCATAAATGTTGATACATTTGGTAAAAAAAAAACAAATCATTTTGCAGACCAACCAAACATAAACAGGTGTGTTGAGTAAGCAGGAAGAAAGAAAGTGAATTTACCTTTATGACACCCTCTAATTAATTTTCACCAACTATCTGCCCTTTTCTACTCGAAATTGCCAAATTTATTTGGCTATCCTATCTCCACCTAATTAAATACTTTTCAATTTCCAATTAAATCATTTCCCCTTTTTCCCTTTCAATTTTAACATTAAATCAGGAAAAGAGAGTGAATTGAGTAATCAGATGCGGGAATGCGTACCATAATATTGCCTACACCGGCACCCGGTAATTGCAGCGGACTGCTGATCAAGAAATTTCCACCGTCCAGATTGATCTGAACACCTCCCAGATTCCTCACGCCGTCGATCAACGACTCTTTAACGGTAGACGTGTACACATCGGATAATAACCGGCGAAGCGGTTCCGTGCTGTCCATTTTACCCATCGGATCCGCTCCGTAAGACGTCACGTGATACGCACGAGCGTCGCCCTGTGCCTTCATACACCATCAAATCAGTTTTTTTCATTTAACAACTGCTCCCCACCCATCATTTTGATCTCACATTCGATATTAAAAAAAAAAAACGAAACAGCGTAACCAAGAGATTATGAATTCAATTTAAATAATTGCCAAATTTAAAATTTATACAATATGGATTTCCTTAACAACAAAATGACGTAAGATAGAAGGACGGTGTAAAAACAAAAAAGTTGAAATACACGTAAACTGATGTTATAACTTACGGTAAAACTTGGAGTTGGAGCAATGGGTGCGGAAGCGGGCCGAACCGAGAGGGAGGATTTAAGTTTCTGTAGTTTGGTCCAATGGCGGCTGCGGGCGGGAAACCGAGTCGCCAGCGTTGGAGAAGGAAGGGGGAGAATACTTGGTGTTGAAGGAATTAGCATGGTTGGTAGCCATAAAATGAATAAGAGAGTTGCTTGTTTTGCCATTGTTGGTTTTGGGTTTTGTGTTGAGAAATGTATTTTTGGGCAGCCTTTTATAGAGAGAGATGGATTAATTTAAAGGTGGGGGGTAGGGGCATGGAAAGAGAAGTGGGTTTAACTACAAACCAAGATTTGGTAGAATATAAAGCAAGTTTAAATTATTGTTTAGGGGAATGTGACAAAGAATATGATAGCAAGGCAAACAACCCACCAATCTTGATCCCAAGATGAAATCTAAAGTCCAGTATAACTTAATTAATTAAAGTAAGCATTCTTCTTAAGGGGTGGTTTGAGGATCTGAGTGGTGCTGGCATCATTTTCTAAAAAGCATGTTTGAATGAATGGTTGTACAAAAATTTTGTTTCAACAAATTTTTTTGTAAAGGTGATTATAGGACAACTTTATTTGAATAAGGTTGTTTGTAGAAGTCTCTCGGTGTCTGGCCTAAAGATGGACATGATTACCTTTGTTTTAAAAAAAAAATTTATTTGTTGAAATGGAATAAAATGGTTTGAAAAAAAGAGTTATAGGAAAAAAATATATATGTTTTGAGAAGTGGTAGTAAAAAAACTTTGTTTTAATAGAGTTGTTTGAAAAAAGAGGTTTGAATGTTGGGGTTGGTGAAAAAAAATTCTATCTTAAACAAACTTGAGATAAATTTTATCTCTAGCTTCTTCCTTGACTTCTCCTTAATCATGCATGTCTTAGGTAAAAAGTTATTTTTAGACCAATTCAAATTTTCAAGTTAGTGAATTTCACAGTGTTAGAGCAATACAACTCAATCTAAATACTTATATTTTTAGGTTGGATTAGTTGAGTTTTCGAGTTTGTTTTCTATTAAAAATCAACATGATTATTTTTAATTTTACTTTATACATAATAAAATTAAAAAAATGTTAAAGTAATTGTAGGCATGTGTATCTTTATGGTAAAAAACGACTTAATAATAAATTGAGGTTATCAGGTTAACCAAAATTATATTTGAGACCATGCATAAAAATTTCATTAATTTAAATTTAACTCTTTTTTTTTAACCAAATTCAATCTATGAAATTGGGTTGGGTTGAATAGGTTTTTCAATTTTTTTTTTATTCGAGTTGATCAAGTATAATGTGAATGATATATTTTAAATATATTTTTAAGACTTAAACAACTCAACTCCTAATGTTGTTCACACTCCCACAAAAGGGAGTGATATAAATCTTTTATAGAGGATATTACTAATCCTAAATAAGAGCAGAGCCAAATATCTATTTTTAAGATCGAACTAGTTACAATAAAGTTAAATTAGAATACAACTTACCAAACAAGAAACACATTGCCAACCATTTTCTCTCCTGTTATCAAAACTATTTGTGAAGATTTTCAAGATTTTTCATAATATTCAATAATGACAATGTCGTTATTGAGGATTTTAATTTAGGAGAATACATAGTTTTCTCATTGTAATAGGTCTGGGCAATAATGTGATGGATTTATTTGCTAAACATTTGAATTTTAAATGGTAATTTTTTGTTATTGGGTTGGATTGGCTTATGTTTGTGGAAGTGAATAAGCCTTTTTTATGGGAGCATATTCTCTCCACATATTGCATGCGTTATTTTAGAACATTAACATCTTTTTTTCCTTTGTTAGGACAATAATTTTTAGGATGGGGAGTTTCGAATCCCTAACCTTTGGGTTACTATGTGATACAAGATGTTATTAGATATTTGTTCTTTTTAGCCGAACATTAACATTTTAAGTAACCTTCAAAAACTTTATTATAAAATAATTTAGCTTGAGCATTTTTCTTTTCACTTACTCATTGAATTCACTCAAAATTAACATTCTAAGCAATCTTCAAATAATACATAATTAGTGAATTAGTTAAATTAATAAATGATAAAAAAAGTTATACATTTGGTTACCAAGAAAAGTGTAGATAATTGTCGACACGAGTCGTTGCATGAGTGTAGATTTATTGAGCAAAAGATTAGAGTTCGAAAAAAGCATAAACAGTTAATTTTTAAGACCAACCTATAATGATTTTTTTTTCCTTTTTTATTTTGGTTTCTATATCTAAACAGTTCGATACTATGACATGTGGGATGTTCCAAGATTTAGTCCACAAAGGCAACAAACCGCGAAGGGTTTTGAACCTATAACGGTGTTTTTAAATAGAAGAGTGACTATATTGATGATACATCTTAAAAAATTCATAAACCAGTTATATAATGGATTAGCATATTTGTATTGAAAAACTCATTTCATAATAGCCACCTACTTAAAAATTAATTGTTTTTAAATTTTTATAACAATTAAAATATTATAATATCACACAATTATTCACATAAAAATAACAGAGATGTGGTTGATATATATAAAATAAATGATGAAAAGCAAAAACGGAACTATGTAATGGTTAGTTTGGGATGCGTAAAAGTAGAGGTTTTGGAGAGAGAAAAAGAAAGTAATTAAAGCTAAGTTTTTGGTGTGGTTTGGGTTTGGTTCGTTAGGCTAACGAATTTGACAAAGGGTAAGGTATTTTTACTAACAAAGTTAGGGTTCTTATTGAAGCAAGCCCACTTTTTTTTTTCTCTTTTTTCTAGGTTGTTTTAGTCAAATTTTATAAAATCATTATAAATAAAATCATTAAAAAAAAATTAGCAACCATAATCCTTGATATTAATAGTAATATTGGATTAATGAGTATCTTTTGATACAGTATTAATGACTATGAATACAAATATTTTAAGTTTTGAATACATTTGTAATTATTTTGTGAGAATAGTTTATCCAACATAATTTTCTTTTTATTTTTTGGGTACACTTTTTTATTTGTACAACTCTTTTATTACTTTTCTTGGGGGTATAAAGAGGAATCGGTCTGAATGTACTTATATGATAATAGGGTGCTTTAATGTGTTAATCAATTGGGCAAGAAAACTATTAATGTGCCGATTGCTATGCACTCTTCCTTAAGGTTTCCTAAATTGAGAAGCTTAGTTTTGAAATTTTGAGATTGCCCATAACTTTTTTTTTCTTTTTTTCTTTTAATGTTCTCTCGGCAATCTATATGTATTTAATGGTAAGAAATTGCCAACAAAACCAATTGCTCAATCATATTAATGTACAGCCAATAACTAAGAATTATGAACTTGAATCCTCCATTTTCAATTATTGTAATCTCAAAAAAAAAAAAAGAAATTGGTAACGGTCTATTAAAAAATACAACCAATAATGGTTTCCGGAAGTTTAATCCAAACAATTTCAACTTATGAACCAACTCGATACAAATTGAAATTTTCACTTCATGCAACACGTACACAAAATTTAAACTTTATAGAGATTGAACTAGTATTTTAACCTCTTAAATTCAATTGCTATTTAATAGATAACTAGGTATTGATTGAATACAAAATTTAATATTTAATAAATTACTTTCTGGTTTTTTTTTTTTTTAGAAATTTACTTTCTGGTTCTTAAATTTTAGACTTTGTATATCGATTTCATATATAGGTTGTTGAATGACACAATTAAGTCTCTTTAAAATTTAAAAAATAGTTCTCTAGTTGAAATTATATAGATTTGATGAGTCATTATAAATAAATTTATTACTTATGGGATGTCACACTCCACTATGATTGAGGGTTGCCATAGAATCTAGATTTTAGGGATATACTTTCAACTCTCTCCTAATTGCCAATTCCTCCCATAACTTAAGCAAATAATTTCTAACATTTTGATGAAAGATAAAATTTTATTTTGTGTATAGATAAATTGACTGTAAAGTTGGAATTTTTTTTAACTCAACAAGATTTTGGAGTGAAAGTTTTAGTTCATAATATGTTTTTGTTAAAATTTTCCCTATCAAATTATATACTCGTTTAAAATGTATAATTTATTTTCCCAATGTACAACCTAAGGCATCTATATATTTTATTGTTATTATTATATATAGTTTAGATGAAATTATACACTACTTATTAATGTTTTCGTACAAACATAATTAATGTATATATAGTAATTATGTGCATAACAACAATTAATATGTCTAGGTTGAAATGTGATGACAAGGCCTTTCTAGCGTAGCATCTAAATGATTTAAAGCATTCTAATTCGTGAATGTGAAACGTGTTGTTACATACCTAAATATAAAATTAAATTTTCTAGGTAAAATTTTATATTTTGGGAAAATCTTAATTTTTAAATTAAAATATGAAAGTCTTATCGTAGACTTTTAAAAAATAATATTTCGTCTACCTAAAATTTATATGTAGTTTAGTATAATCTACGATTGTCAAATGTATTTAGAAGTCACTAGTACAACAACAAAAAATTTGAGAATTCAAAAATCAAATCGATGATCTAATAATTAGGGATACATGACAATTACCATTAAGTTAAGCCTATTTTTATATTTGAAAGTCGTTTCAAAACTATTATAACAAAAAAAAAAGTTACATGTATATATATATGATGAAATTAGATTGCAACATTTACACACAAACATTATACGAAAAATCTTGTGTAGGAAGTTATTCTATTAGTTCGTTGGACTATTAATTAAATTGTACAGGACCGGTTTAACATCACGGAAAAAAAAAAAGAATTGGGTTTGCTTTAATCCCAGTGTCCTTAAAAGAAAAAAAACAAAAACAAAAAACAAATTAAAACGAAAATAAAATAAAATGCAAACTCATGACGTAAAATCAGATGTTCATCAGCATTTTTTAGAATTCAAATTACACATAGACCGGTAAACTAAGTCTAATTGAAAAAAAATTCTCAAAGAAAAAAACTCTAATTGAAATAACATATTTCTAATAATATAGTTAACTGATATAACTTAGCCCCCAATTGTTAACCATATTTTTTTGTTTTGGTTTTTGAAATTTAAATTTATTTTTATTTAAATTTTCTATAATATGTTTCATTTTTCTTAAAATGTATTTATCTTTCTTAAAAAAAAAAAGAAGTAGGTGAATGCTAAATAAATTTAAAAAACAGAAACAATCTTTTGGATATATATTTTTTTAATTTCCAAAATTTAGTTTGATTTCTAAAAATATAAATAAGACGTAGATATCCAAATAACAAAAAATATATGGTAAAGTAATTATTGTACGTTTACAATTTAAAAGTTAAAAAGGAAATGATTATCAAATAGAGTTTTAGTTATCCAATTTAAATTGATTTTAAAAAAAAAAGTTATCCAATTTAAATTATAGATAAGTATTTAAATTAGATTAAAATAAATAAATACAAATAGTCATTCAAGTTTTTTTTAAAGAAAATCGATATTCATAGTTTGGTTATTTTACCACCAGTTCATTATTTTGTAAGTTAAAATTTCGAAATATATGGTTCTCTATATTTGTCCATGATTCTATTTAAAAATATATATATTTTTTTAAAATAATATTATTTAAAGAGGTTTTTTTCTTAAATTAAATTGACTTTTTAAGTTAAATTTTAATTAATAAACAACTGTAAAATTTTCTATTGAATTAGTTTGGGTGGTGTAGTTGGTTATCATGCTTGTGTCACATACTAGAGGTCCTCGATTCAAACCTAGACTCACTTTTTCATTTCTCTTTTATTTAATAAAGACTTATTTTTAAAATGACATACAAAAATGAATGTTCACATCAACAAACTCTATATAGATAGCACAATTACTCTCAATAATATGAGAGCCAAACGAATTTTTGTAACATTTAAATTGGAGAAGATGTCATAAATTAAAGTTTTGTATCAAAATTTTATAAGTTTTGAGAAGTAATTGATTTAATAAATTTTTTTTGTATCAAAATTTTATAAGTTTTGAGAAGTAATTGATTCAATAAATTTTTTTTGAAGGCATGATAACTAATACTTCATAATAAGACTAACACAAAGAATGACTAAACAAAAATATCAACAATAGTAATAGTTTAATAATATAAGTGTGTTAATGTGAACCAAAAGGTTATGAGTTCGAATCTCTCAAATTACTTATTTTTAGTATATAAGTGGCTAGTGTGGATTCGAACGACAAATCTTGTAATTATTATTATTTATTTATTTTTATTTTTTGTTGAGAAGTAGTTGTTAATATATTTAAAATGTAACTTGAACTTAAAACAAGAATTCAATAGTATAGTATATACCTAATGATTGGTCATGGATACAAATAATCTAATCCTAATTATTGTAGCATTGAACAAAAAAAATCACTTGGGCTATGCGCATACTTTGGTTCCACCTATCTCCAATGATTTTTTTTTTTTTTTTTTAATTTTAATTTTTATTATTATTATTATTATTTGTGAGAATTCTCCCGTGATTATTTAACTAAAAGACATTAAAGTTAGTTTTATTGAAGTATTTGTAAAGAAGCCCAACTCTAATTGCTCAAGCAAAAAAACTAGTAAGTTATTGACATTAATGTATTCTCATATCAAATAGGTTATGGGTTCAAGTCTTCTTTTCTTAATTGTAGTCAATTATTTTAAAATATACGTTTTAAAAGCTCCAATGCCCGACTCGATAATCAAGAAGTAGAGGTTTGAAACATACATACAGACATATACATATTATATCATATGTATGTATATATGGGAATTTTTTGTACAATAAAAAATAACAAAAAAAATCTATAAGTAAAACTTTTTAGAAAAACATAAAATTAAAGCAAACCTAGTAAAAATACCAAAAAATTTATGCAAATGATGACTTCAATTCTTTAATGAGTGCACAAACACTTTCATTGAGCACCACATACACTATTCAATTACTATAATCTCCAATAAATGACATGAATAATCTTTAATTAATATTTATCAAGAGACCAAAAGTTAAATAGAAAAATTGAACCAAAAGGGAGGGTGGCATAACGGTTTCATTGTTCGGTGAAAATTCAATTCAACATGATGGTTAAGATTTCAATCCCAATAATCAATATTGAATCTCATTTATTTGATTGAGAGTAACAACTCTCTCAACCCCAACTTGTATTAAAAAAAATTTAAATATACAAAACATCAATTCTATGTTGCATAAACTAATTTTAAACAAATAATATAATAAAAATAGCAACTAATAAATTGGAGATAAAACAAATTCCTTACTTTTTACTCGAAATAAAATAATATTGAAAAACTTTTACATAATTTACTAAACCCCATATGAACAGAAGCCTTGTTCCTCCATCTCCGGGCAGTCCAATAGTCGACTCGACAGCTTCTCATCTCTGGTTCCATTTCGAAATCGTCCCACATCGGCAGCTTCTCGATATTGCTCATCGGAATCTCTCATCGCTACTTGTTCTTTCTCTTCCGAATTGAATCTGTATTTGAAGCCCCAATTCTGAACTTAGAAACCCTAGTTTGTGGTCCGAATCTGCAATCGGGTAAGGGCACTTTATGTTCTGTGATTTGCATTTACGAATTGGGTATGTGGGATTTGTAATCGATACTTCTTATCTGTGGATGATTTATTTGTGGGATTCCTCTGCTTCTCTCTGAATTCAATCATATTTTCATGAATTATCGTTCAAAATCCCTTTTATTTTGTTTTATTTTATGTAATGATTTTGAAGGGATCTTTGATCAAGAGGTTTGTATTGCTTTAACCAAGAGTTCCATTCTCTGTGTTTTGTATTAAGGATTTTTGAATGTCTACAATGCTAATAATGACACCAAGTAGTCAAAGTTAGAAAATTGGGGTCGTTATTGTGGAACAAAGGGCTCACCTTAGTTCCAACGAGAGCAATAACTCAATCGACATAAGTGTGTCTATGACTAAGAAGAGATCAGGGGTCCGAATCCACTTTCTGCATTGTTCTAAAAAAAAAGGGTCACCCTAGGAAAGCCATCTTGTTTTCTACTTTTAGGGCTAGTTCCCTGTCTTCATCTTTCATTTACTCACATGTCCTTCTTATCCATTTTAGAGAGACTGAAATCTATCTTCAAGTTCAATTGCGAATCTTCATTTTTTGTTATCCATGGCAATGCAAGTTCAATCGTGAATCTTCATTTAAGGTACGGTTTGGTGACCTTTTGTTCGGTATTGAATTTTATTTTCATTTTCTTTTGAAAAAAGTTTGTTCGAAGGCTCTGAAACTCTTATTCTTATTTAGCATTTTATTAAAAAAAAAAAAAAAAAGTCTACGAACTTTCTTTTTCCAACTGTTGGTTTATGTTTATTTTAGTATTTTTAATTATTTTTTCGTTTTAGGATTATGTTATATATTATTTTCTCCTTTTACAACTAGGTTAAATATTATCTTTTCCTTTTATGATTATCGTATCTCTTGTAGTCCATTTATATCTAAGATTGGGTACATTATTAAATGACAATTTGAATTCCATCTTGCAACACAGACATTGTTTACAAACTAAAGATACCAATGGCAAGTGTCGTTATGAAGTTCTTCATTGCATCACTGTTTATGTGGATAACTCCCATCGCTTTGCTATATGGTTTTAACCACAATTTGTTTCCTGGTAAGATTAAGTAGCACTGGATTCCTTCGCCATTTTATTCGTTATTTTTATTTTTATATTGTTGCCGTATATGAGGAGTAGAGTAGCAATTATGCTACTGAAATCTGGGCTACATACATCTTATGTGAGATGCTCAATGGTGTGTTCCAATCCTTGTAACTTCTAGTCTAGAGTTCTTCCAACTTTGATATCCTTATTCTACATGTATTTGTGATCACCTCTTCATTGATTTAAAGAACTCAGTCTTTTATAGGTTTTCATTTTCCAACATTCTGATACATGCCAATAAGTGCAATAAGTGCATTTTGGTCTTGTCTAAATGGTGTTACTTTGGGGGCGTTTGGGGCTAGGGGAATGGAGAATTGATTGATTAGGAGAGGAATGATGATACAAGGGAGAATGATTATTTGTAATTGGAGTGAAGTGAATTGGGGTGCAATGAACAATTATGGGAGAACCATTACTTGTATTAGGAGTGAAGGAATGATCTATGAAGCACGGACACGAACACAGATACGGGATACATATACGACACGACACGACAAGGTCAATTTCTTAAAAACTAAGATGCGGATATGTTTGAGATACGACAATTTTATTAAAATAAAATGTATGAAATTGAATTTAGGTTAGTTTTTTTCTTTTTATAATTTTACTAAATAAAACATATGAAATTGAATTTCATTTTAGTAGCAATAAAATGGGTTCAATAAAGTAAGAATAATGGGCTGGGCTCACTAAAATGAGTTTAATTTGGTGAATATAATGAACTGGGCTCATAGTGATTATGAAAGAAATGAATAGTGATTATGAGGTGAATGATTGTCGGTGGCCCAAACATGGGTAAGGGAAATTATTCCCCATCTCCCCAATTTGATCCCCAAACACCTTTTAAAGAGCATGGTTTAGAATGCCATCTGTTACATTCATGACAACTGGTCATAAACTCAATCACTGATTGATGATATATATTTAAGGGAAGTTAATTGCACAATTCTAATGTCACAAAAAAAAAAACAAAAATGCACAATTCTAATAAGGAATGCGGAAACCTTGACCCCCCGAATGATCTTATATAAAACTCTCGATATTAGTTGTCCTCCGTTTTACTGTCATTCCTTAAAACTACTGGTCATTAACAAATCACTTTACTCTATCTTTAATTGGGTCCTTTTAAGATAACACTCTTTCTGTTAAAAAACATTCATTACTTCATATTTGTTGGTATGGATATTTTCCTTATTATTAATTTTGTTCATTCTTGAAGTTTTAAATTTTGCTATTTCTTCTGTTCTTCTCCCCTTTTATTTGCTGCGTGTGATGAACATTTCTATCTTGAGCAGGTTCAACACAATTGAATCCACATTCCCTTACACTCTTGAGTGGATTCCTAGCCGTCATATCAGTCAACGTTGTCATTGCTCTTTATATTATAATGGCTTTGAAAGAACCCTCTAGGAAACACGAACCGGATCCTGCATTTCTTGCCGAGGCAAAAGCTAGTATAAACCAGTCGACTGGAAAAGCAGACGATCCGTCGCAAGCTTATAACAAGAAGGAAGAATAGGAAGCGAGAGAGAAAAGAGAGGCTTTGATGAGGAACGCTTTCAAGTTTCAAGCTTAATCTTCCTGGACTTGAGATGAAAATCAATCTCATGTATTTAGATTATGTTTATGTTTCTTCTATAGTTTTGTTTCATTAAGATAGATTCTGCATTTAGATTTGGTCTTTTTTTTCTACGGGTGATGTTCTTCATTTTGTGTTGTCAACTCTTTGGGGAGACTTAAAAGAAATTTTAGATTCTTGCATTTCTGGCTTGGCCTTTGTCCAAGGAAAGACTATATTCATCAAGAACAAGACCCTTTTAAGTAAACAACCACCACCATCTTCAATAATACATTTAACCTAAGAGGCAGATCAGCAGACCAAAAATAATTATTAAAAAAAAAAGAAAAAAAACATACCAAAAATATAATCGTGGCAGGAGAGGTTCACATTAAAATTAAACATTTAAAAGTATATAGATCAAAATGGTAAAATGGTATGTTAACATTATCATCTCAATTGGACAATTTTAAAAGTGAGTCAATTTGATTTTATATTTTTTTATGTTATATGATAGGTAAATTTATATTAACTATTATAGATCGATTTTTGAAAACTAAGAATTACAATTCAATGTACGATAACCACTTATTTTCTATATACTTTTTAATATTATAAGATCAGACCTATCCTCTGAGAGAATAATCAAAGTTTATAATTCTATATTTAGTTCTATCATTTTCAATTTTGAATCCGTCAAAGATTGGGATTAGAGGAAAATCATTTATCTTCATTTGGGATGTTGGAGTATTGTCTTTGGATAACTTTATCCCAAATTTTAATTGAAAACATCAACCTTATATTAAACTTATTTCATTCATATAAACCTAAAATAACCAGCCTTCTTATTCTCAAGAAAAAAAAAAAAAAACCAACCTTCTTTTTTTATATATAAAAAAAACATGCAGCAAACAATGTTATATCAATTAATCTCCCACTTCCACTTACTCGAAATAAGAAAAAGAAAACCATTATTTTTAATGAAATTTAAATAATATTTATATTTTAAGATAAATTAAAATGTTTACAAATTTAAATTATGTAAACGAAAAACAATTAATTGTAAAAACTGGGGAAAAAAGATAATTAGTTTTTTAGGTTTTTTTTTTTATAAAAAAATTGTTATATATATAGAGTAAATTTTAATATTCCTATTTTATTTTTAACAATTTTTTAAAAAATATTTCAACATTGATGGTCAATCAATTTCACCTGTTTTTCGTTAGTTTATCTTATTAACTCCATCAATTTTGTTTATTGTCCTTATCAATTAATTTTTAGTCTGACATGTTGATTCTCAGTCTTTTTTTTTTTTCACTTATCTGAATCTTGACTATATATAAATCAGTTTTTTGTTATATTGAATTTTTTCTAAAGTTTTGATATTCATATAATTTCTTTTTTCTTTTTCTAATTATTCATTATATTTTTCTTTCCCATTTTAAATTGAGAATTTACCATCAGTAGCACATTTCACCTTTTGTATTATATTTGTAGTACAATTTCTAAAATAATTCATTTATAGCATATTAATTTCTATCATTAACTAGTGATAGAACTCAATTTGGAATTAATTCATTTATAGCATATTAATTTCTATCACTAACTAGTGATAGAACTCAATTTGGAATTCTATCACTGATAGAAA
>JBBMKA010000026.1:29275-47732 GCA_037833695.1 Sechiopsis laciniata
TAGATTTTCTGCTACAAATGAATTACTTTTGATTTTGTGCTATAGATGAAAATATTTTACAATTTTTTGTTATACATCCAAAATTCCCTTTTAAATTTTACAGCTAATAGGAATGTATTTATATGTATAAAATATAAATTGAAAACTGCTGCAAGCGAATAAAATCAAAGATCGGCAAGAGGAGGCGAGTCGGGAGACAAAAATAAAAACCCCTTTTCCCGATTCGAGAGCACAAAACAAAACCCTAAATCTTCGTCTTCGTCTTCGTGATCTCTCCTCTGTTCGTCTGATTTCTAAATCAATCCAGTTCTTCAGGTCAAACAAACTCGTCTCGTTTGTGGATTTGAATAAGGAATCGCAGTTATGGGGAAGAAGAAGAAGAGGGTTGCGTCCAAGGTATGGTGCTACTATTGCGACAGAGAATTCGACGACGAGAAGATTTTGGTTCAGCATCAGAAGGCTAAGCACTTCAAATGCCATGTCTGCCACAAGAAGCTCTCCACTGCCGGTGGTATGGTCATCCACGTTCTTCAGGTCCATAAAGAGTCCGTCACCAAGTATGCCAACTCTTTCCCCCCCTTTTCTTTTTCCCCCAACTATATAACTTCACAATCAACAACCTTTTCCTTTATTTTGTGATTTGGTATTTCTATATCGTTTTCTTTTTCTGCCAAGATTCGAGGGTATCTTCTGCTCTGAGCTTAACGCACTTATTTTAACTTATCTTTCCTTATATGTTGGAATGATGAGATTCTTGTTCGACGGAATGTTTTATTTCAATTGCACGGAATTATTTTATTCGTGTTCTGTATTATAGACTGCTAACCCACCTAGTAATTAATTAATTTCATACGGGTTTACTTCACATTCAAATGTGGTAGGATCAACCGGTATGTCCAGCGGCAATAGTCGGCTGGACGGTCATGGTTACCAAAAAAGAAAAAGAAATTACTGCTCACCGTCGTAATAATGAATTTGTTAGAATTCAGTTTTCATCTTTCCATGGATACCCACTTACTTTTTTTTGGGTATTGCATCAGTGAGTGTCCTTACCCACAACTCCACTATTTTCATGGGACAATTGACTAATCTTACAATCATGCATATTAGATTGGAAGATTCTATTGGGTTATTTTAGTGGGTAGGAAACAATTTACTAGATTGAATACGCCTCTCAATGGAGATTTTGATTTGTCTATAAATTAATGTCTGAACTGGTATTTTTCGTGTTGGTCACGTTTAAGTTCTAACGTTTCTATTGTATGTGTTAATCTTGTGATAGAGTTCCTAATGCCAAACCAGACAGAGAATCAACGGATATTGAAATATATGGAATGCAAGGAATTCCACCTGATGTCTTGGCAGCACACTATGGAGAGGATGGTGAGGATTCTGTATAACTCATTCATTCGTTGTCTTTATATTTGCCTACACCTATTATTAGTCTATTACTTCTCTTCCTCTTCCTCTCAGTCTTTCTCACACACACATACATACGAGTTGATAGACATAAAAAGATAAAAACTTTGTGGGTTTATGTTTAGGCAAGGACAACTCTCTTATATAAGAAAATACTATTCTTTATATCTTCCAAACAGTCTTGAATTTGTTTAACCCCCCCTGTTATGCTATAGGGTGTATAACTGTGTCCTTGTGTTGTAAAATTCTTATTTTCCAGCCCCACCCATATTGTCCCTTTGAGTTGTTTCTCCTTTTTCTCTTTTCCTTTGACGATTGCTCGACAATTATGATATCTTATAGAGTCTTTTTTTGTTGGATCCATCTATGTGTAATTGTATTATATTCATTTTTTTTAACAATATAGAACAGTAGATATTTCGTCGATAAGATAGATTATACCAAAGAAGCTGGTAATTAAGAAAAATCTTCTAGGAAGTCGTGGTTAAAAGTTGAACCAGATCAGTCCTATGACCTAAAGTACATTGGTGGAGACGTATCTAAAATATTTTTGGAATTTAGTGAAGAGACCTGCATCTATGTCGAGTTGGAGCACCTTTAGATTAGCATGTCTTCATTAATTCTAGCATTCGTTGACATTCTGCAAACTGCATGATATGTTCAGTAGGAGTTCCTAAGGATAAGGACTATATTTAGTATTTAGGATGTTGATACATTCAATTTTTAAAGAAACCAACCAAACAAAAATCCTGATTGTCAATGGTGTATAATGATTACGGTCAGAGTGTCCATATAGACTAGCTGTCACATAATTTTTTATGGTTCCTGAATAATCTAATGTTATTGGATCTTTTTTATAAAACTTTTATGAGGGTATGTATGTATGGTATGCTTATTTTGTATATTCTCCAAATTCCAAACTTCTCTATTGTTGTATATTGGAGATGATTTCTTTTCCACTTTTCCCAAGTATTTATTACCACTTAAATATGAATGACAAGTCTGTTCCATGTAGAAGAAGAGTCCTTATCAAAGGTAGCCAAAGTGGAGATACCATTAACTCAAATGGTTGCTGGTATGGTGCCAGGATCGCTGGGTATTGTATACCCTCCTCGACCAGGTTTAGCTGCAATGCGACCTATGTAAGTATCTGTATATCTTTTCTACTACTATTCACTATTGCACGCTTAACTTGTTTTCCCCTTTTTGTGTTATCTTTAATTGAATGTATTATTATCAGACATTGTTAATTTCAATTTTCAACTACCGCAGGTATGCTTCTACTGGACCACAGCCTATGGCCTGGCAAGTTCCACCTCGTCCCCAACCTTGGTTTCCCCCAAATTCAGCCGTTTCAATCCCTCCTGCCCCATTGGGCTATGCTCAGCAGCCACTATTTCCTGTGCAGACTGCAAGACCCCCACTCCAAGTATCATCAAGTTCTATGCTCCAGCCTTCACAAATAACTCCCCCTGGCTTGCCTTCAACTACACCTGTTTCGGTATCTCAACCGCTGTTCCCTGTTGTTAGTAATAGCCATGGACCTACCCAAAGCTCTCCATTTCCTTCATCTATGCTTTCTACAAGCATTTCTTTGACATCGGCTGCAGAAATCAAGGGCTCAGTAAGTGGACATTTGGGCACTAACTCCTTTTCAACTATTGGCAATCAAGTTCCAAGCATTCCAGGTTCAACTAATTACTTTATGCAGTCCCTTCTTTATAACTTCTCACAAGGCTTTATTTAGTTTAATTTTCTCTCAATGCCTTGAATAATCGTTGATAATTTACTGAACTGCATTTAATGCCATAGGTGGAATATTAAGCAATTCACACTCTTATGCCTCGGGTCCAAATACAGGCGGTCCTTCTATTGGACCACCTCCTGTAATTGCGAATAAAGCTCCTACTCAACCATCAACAAATGAAGTATATTTGGTTTGGGATGATGAGGCGATGTCTATGGTAAGTTATCTTGCATGTGCCGGTTTACTTATTTTTTTAATTTTCAACCTGTTTTTATTTTCTTGTGGCAAACATGTGCAGGAGGAAAGAAGAATGTCCTTAACTAAGTATCAGGTGCATGATGAAACAAGCCAGGTAAGTTCTACTACTAAAATATTTGGAGTTGGTTTACAAGTCTGACCATGCGGGTTAGGATTTAAATGTTTCTGTTTTTTTGGTTCTTTTTAGTATACTGTATACCTTTCAAAATGTTTGGATATATACTGATTTCTATTTCATTTGCTAATTATATGATGTATTTGTCTTTGGAACCTTGAGCCTGAACTCACTTTTCTACCTCGAACTTCATCATTAAATGTAAATGCTGTTTCCTTTTAACTGACATTTTCCAGTTTGCACGCCATACCACCAATCTTGTGGGCATCAAAACTCTCAAGTAGGTATTTATGTTATCCCACTTACAATGTGTGTAAAAACTTTTCAAATCTTATGCAAGAAGGTTTTACCTATTGCATCAATATGGTTAAGAACTTAGTGTATTAAACTCTTCCTTTTGGCTTTTGAATCTCTTATATGCGATTCACTCTCCCTATGCTTGATGCCGAAGTGTGGGGATTTGGGTGGAACATGATTATACCTTACAGATTTTTGCTCATTCGTAGCATCATTACAATTTATTTTATGATCGATCAGTGAATACAACTTTGACCAGGTCAGCCTCTTTTGCAAAGTTTGGCTCCTCTTGCATGGGACTCAACCATATGATTTGGCGATGAGATCATTTCTATAATTTCTCTCTAATCATTTGTCCTGTATTCTTGTTTCAGATGAGTTCAATTGATGCAGCCATCGACAAACGAATCTTGGAAAGCAGGCTTGCTGGGCGAATGCCATTTTAGTTCAATCCACGATAACGGTTTCATGAAGCTCGGCAAGCGATCCGCTGCGGTAGGTCTCTGAAGAAGCTATGGAATTTGTAAGTGACCAACCAGACAAGGTTGAAATCAGATTTTTAGGGTGTCTAACTGATTGAGCAACTTAAAAATCTACATTGAATTCATTGCGAGAAATTGCATAGGACAGGACATGACCGATTTGTTTTTCCTATTTATGTTGTCTATTATCTGTAGGCGATTTATAAAGTGAAAGGGTGTTTTTTTCTTTTCAATCTTTTTCGTTTCTTTTTTCCCTCTTTTGTACCAATTTGTAAACCCTCTTTCACAAAATGCCCTACTTGAGTTTGACTTTTGAGATAAAAGATTTGCCGAGTATAGCTCTTAATAGATGAACTTGATCTTAAATTATTTTGTTGGTTCTCTACTTTTCTCTGTTGGCATATTACCTTCATTTGCACAGTGAATATATGATATTGCATTTTTCTTGTACAACAGGTTGGAGAATCGAACCTACTACACGTTTAGGTCAAGGATGCATGTTATTACTATATAGTAAATGTTAGGCTAAGCCAGCTTTGCCTTCTATGAAATTATATTTTCTTCAAATAATACCATGGAGTGAATTAAATTGAAATATAAGTAATTATATTATTTTATAAAATGAATTGTTAATAAAATGAAGACGAAGGAGAAGAATTTAGATTTTGTTAGACACTTGAATAATATATATACACATTGTAGCTTTATTGATAATTTGATATTGGAGTTTGGCAGCATATACTCTGGGTACTCCAAATTTTCAGTATATATGCATGTAATTTTTGTCGAATGTATCGACTTTTACATTTTAAATTTTGAAGGATGTTTTATTCTTAAGTTATTTTTAATTATTTTTTATAGATAAAATGAACTATAATATTATTTTAGTTACAGACAATGCTTTTAAATAAAAGGCGATATGTTTCTTGTTCCCAAAGGAACTGTTCCATCATATGGCGTTTTTTTTTAGTACACCATCATACGTTTTTGAAGCTTACATGTTATTCGTGACAAAGCTATTATCAAAAAGAGTATAACCATCGAGTGACAAGAAGACCTTAAAATGCATAAAAAGTTATGGAATCAATTCATGATGATCATCTACCTATAAATTAATTTTTTTACAAGTTTTTTTGACATTTAAATGTTGTAGGGTCAGATAGTATATCTCATGACATTAGTTGAAATGCACACAAGCTAGTTCAGATAGTCACGGATAAAAGTAAAAAAGTAAAAAGCTAAATAAACAGTTCTCATTTATTTAATAAACAGTCTTTATCTATCATCTAAGATTTGCCGATTTATTTAATCAGCCGATTGTTTTAAGAGATGGAAAATGCATTTGAATGAAGAGAAAAATAGCCATGGTTCATGATGCCAACGAGGAATGAGATGGTCAGATTCAAGGACTTACTTGGTGGTTGGAATTGGAAGATAGATTTTGAACTGCCGTTCTAGTTTATGTTTCTATTGGTAATTTTATGAGTTCTAGTGTTTGATCTATTACATTGTTGTAACTTAAAGCATAACGCTAGGTGTTTTAATTTCGAAATGACGACTCGCATTTGGTAGCTTAATTATAATTGATATCTTATATATAATCTAGTATTCAACATGTTATTGGTTCAAATCTCCTTGAATAACAAAAACCAAATTGTTGCTGATAAGAGATTCCATATAACTTGACAAATCAAAATAAACGTGAAGATGGCTACAGTGACAAATCAATTCAATTCCTGACCTCATCCAGCGCAAGAAAAAAAGAAAGCTTTTGGTTTCAGATGGCAAGAGAAATCCCACTAGAGATTAGTCACATCTCCATAGATGAAAATCTTGCAGTGCCTTTCAACCTTTTCTCTTTCCTTTTCTTGCTACCATTTCTGTTCTTCGTCGTCTTCTTTTCCTTCGGTTCCTCAACTGGCTGTGTGCTCTCTAAATGTAAACGAATAGCTCCCAAAGGATCCGCCTGGAATACGGGATGATTAAGAACTGTATGCATTTGTTTTGTTTCCTTCAAACTGATCAAATGAACAACCCATTGTTATAAGACATAAACAATGAACGAAGTATAGAAAATGTCAAATAATAGTAGCAAACAACTTACATAAACTTTAGCCTAGATTTGCAATTTACTTTTAGCTCGGCTGCAGCAGAAGTTTTCTGTTTAGGATCCTTCAATCCAGGAAGAAACTCTGATAGAGTAGAAAGATCGAAAGCCTTCAAGTCCCTTTTTCGTCTTCGAAGTTTCTTCTGTTAAACATTCAAAATTCAAAGTTTTATAAATAGTACCCCAAGTGTTTTAAAAACTCAAAGCGTAAGGCTTAGACCAAAGCTTGGTGCACTATAGGTAAGAATATGAACATTCGTAAGGAAGAGATAATAAAGTTAAAGGGATGAAATTAAAAAAACAAAAATACTATGAGGGTTAATAATGCAATTTTTTAAATTAATAAAGAAAAAGCAACCAAAAACTCAAGGATTTTTTGCGATAAGGGCTAGTTTTACTTATTTTTGTGTGCCTAGAGCGCGCCTGTTTACATGAGCCTCCTCTATTCAAGGCAATGCGCTAGACCTATGTCTTAAGCCTAGACGCGAGCCTTTTAAAACAATGGCACCCACACCAAACCCCAAAACTATGTGTAAATGTCGTTCAATCATGGGCTAATTTTGACATAGGTTATTACTAAGGGGCACCAACTATTTTGAATACATGTTACATGTTCATGTACTCTCTGCTGAACTTAATATCTATTGTGCTGATTGCTATGTGCTGTAAACATGGGGTCGATAGAATTCAAGAAAACTGAACATCCATAACTAAGAAGAGACACCTCCCAAAATTTGAAGACCAAAGTTATTGAAAAAGTTTTACCTTAGTAATAGTCTTTTGAGCATTTAGGCTAGCAACAGTATCTCCAACTCCTGCATGTAGACAGATTTAAACGTTTAACTGTTTATGACACCACAAAAAACACTTAAAAAAAAAAACTTCGCAAGAGTGAACTGAAATCCTGACAATAAAATGGTATTGAAATATAACTTGGTTTGCTTTTCTGAAAAATGATCTTTCATTTACTTGGAAATAAGAACAATCTATGGGAAACAAATTCATATTTACTTTGTAAATGCACTCTCAACAAATTGATGGCTGATAACAGAAGTAAAATCAGATTAGTACTCATTTCATAACCTGCCAATTTCGAAATTAATGCGGATTCTTTTGCATTTTAAATATTATTAGCATAATACAAACCATTATGTAGTGACCTAGTGATCAAGAGATACTCAAAAAATTAAAAGGTGATTTGTTCAATATATAGTGACCAAACCATCTATCTAGAAATTAACTTCTTACAGATTTACTTACATCTAAATGTTGTAGACACTGCAGTATATCCCTAAAAATAATCAAAGTATGTGTAAAATAGCCCGGACACTCACAGAATATCAAACAAAAATATATTAGCGGAATTTCATTAATGTATTTGGAGAAGTCTTAACAATCCTACCCCCCTACACCTCTATGTTTTATCGTTAGTTTATTAATATTTCTGTATTCAAACAATGTTTCTTTCACAATGTAATTTCAGATTCCCCATTGTATTATAAGAGCTCAAATTATTTGAAACCAAATTATGCAATACAACCAGAAGTTGTCAGTAACAATTACTACAACTCAATTTAAAGGGCGGAGACAATAAAGTTGATGTCAGAGTTGGGAACTCACTCTTATAAAAGAGAACCTTCTTTTCAAATTTGCGTTCGGCATTAGATTTGGAATCCGACCTTCATCAACATCAAACAAGAATAAATTAGGGTTGACGAAAAAGAAAAAGAAGCTACGCCTAAGAAAAGGAAAAAACTGAAAACATGCTTACCCAGAGACTGGTTTGCCCATGATTACAACAAAACCTAGAGTTGAAAATTAACTCAGTTCGCAAACGAATTGCTTTCCGAGATTCACCGTCGGTGGTAATCGGCGGCCTGAGCTCCGTCGTAGATGAAGTAACTTTGGGGGAAATCGGCAAAACTTGATGATGTATTTGGACTTCGATTTTAGAACTCGGTCTGAGAAAAACGAATCCGAGTGAAGACGAGACGATGAGATAATTCCCGCCACTCCTCAATGTATCGTTGAAAGAGGAAATACGGAGTCGGATCGGCGGCGGAAACTTTTTTACGATGCAAGGTTTCGGTTTCTCTTCATTTATAGATATTTCTTTTTTAATATATATTTTTTTTGTTAGCACAAAATGTTAATTTACAGATACTGCTATTGATTGCTGTTTTTTTATTCAATTTTTTTTTTTTTGACCCCTAGTACATCATTTATATAGTTTTTTTTTTTTTTTTTTTAATTATAAATTTTGTCTCAAGTAGAATTTAGTTTGATAATTTTAAAAATTAGAGCTTAGTTTTAAGAGATTTTGTATGAGTAACAAAAAAAGGAAAAAAATTCTACAAATATCTAAATTTTAGAAAAAAATTAAATATAGCAAAAATTGATTCAATCCTGTAAATTAATATGCTTCATTGTTCGGTGGTAATAAATTAGGATGGATGGATTAGTTTTTTTATTTTATTATTTGAACTTTTATTATATAACCATGCAAGGGTGTTTTTTTTTCATTATGCATTTGATTCCTTCATATTATTTCTCCAACTAAATTATTATTATTTTTTATATTTCTTTCTCACATCATTCTTCAATTTGAAGATTCCAAATTCTAATAAGGATTTAAGCCATAATTATGAAAATTGTGGTATAGCAGTGTAAGAGTACAACATAGTGTGATTTAAGAGTTATGAGGACAAGAAGAAACAATGAGAGGCCTTCAAGACCATGTCTTTTGCCTTAATCTGGTAATGGTCAAGCCACCTACACCAAACCCATCCATTATAGCATTTGCTGAAGGGAACTCAGCTCTTGATGTCAAACTACAATGAACAAACATAAGCAAGTCAGGAAGTATGGTACATTGTTGTTGTTTTTTCAAGCCAAAATTTGCATGGTACATTGTTGTCACACAAAGAAAGGTCATGTGATATTTTCTATTTTATTTTATATCTACGCACAACCCAACAATTTTCATGAGACAAACAAACTGTATGATCATACAATATTTAGATGTCAAAAAAAATTTGTAAAAAATTAATTTTTAAATAGGTAACTACCATAGATTGAACTCATAACCTCTTAAATCTTCCAGGTTCTCTTGTGATTGTTTAGATTACAAATAGAAATTGCAGATTAAGTTGGTCGCTAAAAATGATTTGAACCATAGTTTTTCATTAAGTCACCTTGACAAGCAAAACTTTTCCTCCTGAACCTTGATATAAGATCGAGAACAAGGTTCGATCGAACTTTAGGGAAGTGTGTGAAAAGTCAGGTAAACAAAAATTCTTGAACAATAAAAAAAACAATTCGGATAAAGCAAAGAGCCTCGCCAAAGGACCAACTTCTCATTTGAAACATGAAAGTGATTAGGTCACCTACAGCTAGAAGAGACTAGTGTGGCCGGCCTTCTCGAAGGTTAGGATGGATATGAGTCGTTCTTGATATATTCAATCAATGGCTGAAGTTCAAAATTTGTAATTCTCCATGATATTTGAGACACAGATAGAATGTTAACTTGGTGCTAGCAAGGAAGAGGAAGGAGAAAGGAAGAGACATTCAGGGAAGGCCCTAAATGCTTCCAATAGTTGTATTTGGGAATCCTTTAGGTCTATCCTATCTCAATCAAACTTTTGAGTGTCAATTCTTTTCTTAATGAAAACTGATTAATTCTTTTAAAGCACGTATAACATTCCATGTATTTTAATGCCCTAGTTTGTCCTATTAAAAAAATGTTTCTGCAAACTAATCCCGGAGATGTAAAATCAAAGTAATTAGAGGGAAAAAAAGTGAAATCTAATTTCAGAATATAGATTGGAGACTACCTGCTCCGGACCACAACACGCGGCATGCCTATTCGCTCAGCTCCATCAATCCCAGACTTTGTTCCTGCAATGAGAATGCAATTGGTAACAGGAACGTTTGCAAGTTCTGCTCCAGCACGCAATGCACTTATGATCTCGTCCAAGCTGAATACATAAATATACAAAATCATATTAAAGCACAGTTTGGTTCAGGTAGATGCACTTATACTCTCAGAATCTCCCTATCCCACATGTTGATGTTGAACATACACAAAAATAAACATATATAATATTAAACGTTGAAGTAAAAAATACCAACAATCCAATTATTTAAAATAAATTTCTATGACTTGTGCATATATCATAACAGTTAAACAACAGGATTCTTAGAATTGAAAATAAGCCATATACACATAATCAAGCTTCTAAAAAAACGTCCCAAGAATATTAGAAAGCCCACCAACAAGAGATATGTGCATTTTCATGTAAGCTTATAAGATTGAAAATCGTGTACAAAGTGTATTTTTCTGTCTGAGGTAAAGTGTGGGAAAGGGTATCCATGAACTGCAAGATACTTCTTTAACTATGAGAAAAATTTGACCATTCTATGTCCATCTTGGTGACTTCTATCTGAATCAACAATTGCATTGGGAACCTCATCCAAGCATATGCAAGATCTAGGTAGGTGATCTGATCTCTACATTTTAAACTCATTACCTTAGTGGCGTAGATAAAAGGAAGATTAGAGAAAGCAAACTATAAAACAATATAATCTCTCTTTTTTTCTCTTGGGGTTGAATTTAGTTTCAGGAGGATTGACGGCTAACCACGCCCTTCAGCTACACTGTTTGCATTATCTTCTAAAACTCACAAGTAATAATTGGTGAGCACTTTTTTATGACAGAAGATGAAATCAATTTTGAGACTAAGTTCAAAGAGAGAGGAGAAAACTAAAGATAGTAATCCCTCTCAATTTACTTGGATAGCTTCTTCGCCGTCCCACGTGGGCATGTACCAGGATTTAACTGTAAACTCCTGGACCTTCACTCTTCTTAAATTTTAAATGGCTTCACAAAGATTGGCAAACCAAGCTAAATCACAACGGAACTTCTCCAAGAAATCAAGGGGTTTTTTTGGTCCATGGACAGCAATTTGTGCAAAAATATGTGTCAATGGAAGGTTCCAAGAAGAATTTCTTCCGAAGTTAAGTCCTCAGAAATGTATATTATGGGAGTACGCTCTCTGGATATGGCCTCAATTATCCACTTCTTTTACGTCATTTTCCATTTTAAGAAGCCGTGCAAGTCAATTGAGTGTTAGAGGTGCCTCAATGCGAGTTTAAGTATCGAGTGATTGCAGGCCCTACACATCATAGAGGTCAGCTGGCCATTACTAAGAAAAATATAATTATAATACCAACAAGAATAACGACATAAAAGCGAAAGCATATCAAAGTAAACATCGCCATAAACTTAACTTAACAAATGGACGAACCTTTCAGATGAGGTAGTATTTATCTCGACACTCAACTTTAGCGCTGATGCAACCTTCTCAGCTATCCGTTGTTTCTCAGCAGAAGCTAGCCCGTCAAGCAAAAATATAGTCATTCAGTATCCAATCTTCAATTTTTTAAATTGGATCAATAGAAAGCATATAAACCAACATGGACCGAGGACTACCTGCTTTCACTGCTTCCTTAGCTAATTCCTCGTCCAAACCTGAATATTTTGCTTGACCAAGCACAATTTGACTATATAAACTTTGTCTTACCTCCTCATTTCCCACAATCTTTACTTTGGATATTCTCTCAGGTCCAAGCTTATTAATGATATATCTAACAATAAGGAACGCATTGTAAATATTAGCTTCAACATTGATTAAATTCTATTACGACACTGTGACAAACATTCTATAAATGGTGAGAAAACAGCTTTTTATCCAAAAACAAAAAACATATTCAACTTCGTATAACTTCAATATGAACAGGAAGTCAGGAATATACCTAGCAATTTCTTCTCCACTTTTGCTGTAGGCTGTGAGAATAATCACAGGTATTCCCTCATCATATGCATTGTCAATGAAACTGAAGAATGAAATGTAGATTCATTTAATAAAGAAAAACCAAGAGATTGACTACAGACACAGTTTTGATAAATGACGACAACGCATGATATCAAATATTATTGCATGTGTGATCTCATTCGAATCACAAGTGACAAGTAACATACAGTAAATGATATTAATCAATATTTGAAAGGCAGATTAAAGTTTTTTTTTTTTTTTTCTAAAAGTAGACGTGAGTCTTCCCTAATAAAATTCCTAGCTTTTATAGTTCGACAAATGACTTTCTAAGAAGAGTGAAAATTTCCATTTTAAGAACATTATGAGGAGAAAATCCTTACATTTCCTAGAATTTCATAAGCCAATTTCCTTTCATGAGGCCGTCTTAATTTAGCTTAAGCTTTGCTTGCTAATCTAATGTGTCTACCTATTTCCTCTCTATCTTCTGTATTAGTGATGCTTCGGCCAAGAAAACTGATGTGGGGAAGATCCCACTCTTGCCCGTGGTAGTCATTTGCACTAAATGAGCATTAGAGAATCAAAAAGCTCTTTCTCCCTCTCCCTCTCTCTCTCCCTCCCTCTCTCTTTCTCTTCTGTTACCACAAACAGAACAAGAAAACCAAATTATAGTTATAGAAAGATTACTACAACTACAACCATTAAATGGTATATTTACCACGTTAACCAATTATCAAAGACCATCTATTTCCACTAATAAAAAATAGAGGCCAGACTTTTTTTTATGGCTTGAAATCGGAGCTTTGCTCCCATATACCTGGGGGAACCTGCGCACGTTCCAAGGCTCAGATCCAGGAGACAACAAGGGATCAAACAATTAAGCTTAATTCGTGAATCTCGAACATGAAACCTCCAAGTGAGCATACCTTGGAAGCAACAGGCTTCAACCAACGAGGCCGCCCCTTGGGGACTAGAGGCCATTGAATTAGAAATAGGAGAATCAAGTAAATCATATAGAAACTGATTCTCGTGTACCATTCAATCAGGATTCAGTTCAGAGCACTTACTCTTCAACTCCAGGCCGTAAAGGCAAACTTTGTGAGACCATCAATTCATTTGATGCATTTTTCTGCCCATAGTGGAACAAAAAAAAAAGTTTTACAGATGTTAAAAAGAATGGGAAGACAGGGAAATGTGCTGTTCTAACTAACACAATTTTGAATGGTTAATACACAAGGAATGCGTAACAGATAAGTACACAAGGAAAGCTCAACATGATATCATCATTATAAATATTGCATATCTATTCTAACAAAAGTTAGTTACAAAAGGAGGGGAGGATAAGACATGCAAACCAACTTAAGTACCAAAGGAGATTAATAGGATATGCCAAACCAAGGCATGCCCGGATAATCCAAACAAATTCACTTGTTTTTTTTTTTTTTGAAACTGGGAAATCGAAGCTTTGCTCCATTATACCCGGGGTAACCACACCTGTCCCTAGGCAAGGCACAGAAAGACATCGAAGGAATGGAGACACGGGAGTTGTCTACAAATTAATGTCATAAGTGAATCTTGAACCTGAGTCCTTGAGGGGAGAATACTTTCAAAGCCCAAGCTTTCAACAATTGTGCCTAAGACTCATTTATTGTACATAGCCTGAATAAACTGCCAACGAGGGCAGAGCTCTAGTGACATCTTGTATAACCTAGTAACCATGAGATTGTAGGTTCGAATCTCTCTTCTCCAAATATTGTTGAAAAATAAAATAAAATAGACTCGGTACACTGTAAAATTTTATGCATTTGTATTCAACTCCAATCTCAACTAGATCCCCTATTTTTGTTTTAGACAAACTCACTGGCAGGTCCTTTCTTCATAAGGAAGGCTAAATTTATACCGATGGATGCCATCTTTTTAGGAATTTTGTAAGTAAATGTTACAGAACTGGAAGTTTCTCAATATAAATATCTGTACAAATGGTTACACACTTCTCTATGAATTAACTGTCTAACGGAAACTACAAACCAAGCCCTAATCAGTAACAGCCTGATATTGCATTTATAAATGGTCTATATAAGTACCTTTTCTCGCAGAACACTTTTGATAAATGATTCCTTTTCATTTGTTGGCAGTGAGGTCGGCCAACCAATCTGTAAGGAAGAGAAACAATTCGCTGACTTACAACTGTGTTTCATCCAAGGAAAAATAGGCAATGACCAAAGCTAACGGTTCAGATGCTCAATGCAAGAATAGAAACTCACACGGTTAAAATACATAATTAGCATCCGTTCCTCATTAGCAGCATTTTTCCTGTCAAAGAAAATAGAATGGTTTTCAATAATCTTGACTCGCGACTGTGATAGAGCCCTAGCCAGAATATGCTCAGCCAATTAGCATTTATATTCCGTTGATCTATAAATATTGTGTTTCTTATTTAAAAAAGATTGTCAATTATATTGATACGGAAAGGATTTACAAATTTACAATTTAGAATTATTAGAGAGGTATGTATCTCTTCCACAAAACTCAGCTACTTGCTGCAATTCCTTTCTTTACCGACAACTATAAATACCAAACCAACAGTACTACAAAGGATCCCACGTCACTCAGACACGAAACCCATCCCACGTAAATAAACTCACTTTCACATGCACCCTTTGCTTTGACAACTAACAACGTAAGCCACACCAACCTACTACTCGACATAACATGACTTCTTCCTAAGGCGTGTTTATAAAATGAATGGGCCTTTTCACTCTCATCTCCTGTCAGATAGTTAATCTAAAATCCACAAACTTCAACATATTATAGTAAAAAAAGCAAAGATGACAAAATTTGTCAGATTGAAGAACTTGAGTTGCAGAAAGAAAATACATTGCAAGTTAAATGACAAAAAAAATGAATGTAATCTTCAAATTTCCTTGTAGAAATTAGAAGTATAAAGTTATAAGTTTAACTTACTTGCTTGACAATATAATAGAGGGGAAATGCATTCAAGTTTGGTAAGTTTAATGACGAAAAAAAACTGAATATAACCTTGATGCCAAATTTATCACATATACATTTTAAAACCAAATATAAAAGCATAATGACATGCTTTCAAAATATAGATGTTAGATGGTGCTAACAAGAGTTACACCTGACAAGATCTGAATAAACTGGCTCAGACCAATTTGCGCAGTCAAGTCCAAGCTTCCGAAATGCTGTTGGCACAAAGTTAGATAATGATCATTCAAATTAAAAAATGCATAGGTCCTAATTAACGACAGAATTCAGAATTGTTAAAAGTTTGAAAATTTGAGTACCCTCATTGAAAGCTTGGCGATTAGTTGAGCGAAATGCATCCACGAGAACTCTAGAAAGAAGGAAGAAACAAGAGTTAGGGTAAGAAACTCCACCTTACCTTAAACATGCAACATCATGAAATTGGAGATCATAATTATTTATTATGTCAAATCACCAAAACAAAATTTTCCAAATACCCAGACTCAAATCAACCCAGTCAAAGGGCCTGTTTTAATAGATGGATAGATTGTAAGGAACAAAGCCACAGCCTAAGATGAGAAACCCAGTACTTTCTCAGTTGTTCTTTGGTGAAAGATTGTTTGATTTAGTTGTCTATCTTTTTTGGATGGAGTAGTTGTCTATCTTGTATATATAGTTATTTTCATCCACATGAAGCAGCGAGGTCAAGGTGTAGTTAAGGACTTAAAACTGCCTGTCATTCCTTCGTAAAGCAGTCCAATCTTTTTTCACGTTCGAATCATATATAAATCCTTCACCTTAAACAACAATAAATCAGAGATCTTTCCTGCTTTCTGATTCTTTAACATATTTGTACTGTTTGTGGTGGTTAACGTTGTTTCTATTGATGAATGTACTTGTCTGTAACTGAAATTTTCCAGTTTCCGTACTTGGACCATTCAAAAATCGTAGGTCCAATAATTAAGAGTCTTGTCTACTGAATTTCAATTGTGTCCTATACTGGTCTAAATATTATTTTATTTTAGAATGCGTTGTTGGCTTTGGTATTAAAACTATTTCAACTCCACGATCACGGGTTCGATCTTGGAAACCGGTATTTGGTTCTCATATTATTTGAAAACATTAGTGCCCTCTATGGGCTTGTTGGTCCCCTCACTTGAAATATATATCTTAGGAGATAAAAGGTGAGTTTGGCCAGGAACGTGATAAGACCGACGAACGTAAACTACAATCGGCAAAGACGCAATAAGGTAGAAATGGTGTAACCGTCGTAATCCAAACATCAGATATCGAACGGAGATACTACACTACGACGGTTCATAATGGAAATTAAACACTAACTAGGTATCTGTCTAATACTAATCCAGAATCAGAAAAACAGAACAATTCAAACCAGAAACAATGGATAAACAGATTGAATGCATGAGATAAAAAGAACGAGTGTGTGAATTCAAATCACCCTTCAACTTCGAGAAGAACCGCGAGTTCTTGAGATGATTCGTTGTTGGGTCGGCTGGAGCTGCTGGAAGCAGATGATAATCTTCTGAGTCGTAAACTGTTTCCGATGAAATTGCAGCTTCCGGAGGAAACGGAGAGATGTGGAGAAGACGAATTGAATCTAGTTGTTGAGTGATTGAATTGGATGTAGGAGTATGAGCAATTGCAAGTTGAAGGTCTTTTGAATGGAAGAGTGTATATCATGGAGCACGAAGCTGCTTCCATGGCTGTTGGTTGAAGGTTTTAGCGAGCACCTCAAGTGCCCTCCCCACCTTCTGGTTTCGCTATTGTCGGTATTTTCTCCCTTTGCTCAAAATATCCGATTTATTGGAAATAAATAAATACGGTGAAATGGCCGATTTTTTCCCTTTTTTAGGATGCAAGTTTAGGAACTATTTGATAACCACTATTTGATAACCATTTTTTATGTAGTTGGTCCCGGGACTGGGGGATGAGAAAGCCCTTAAACCCAGTCCATGGGATCTGGTCCTGGCCTCAAACAAGATCTTGTTATGCTATTAGTGACAAGACAACAATTGGTCCTGATGGCAAGGATTCACTTGATTGCGTGCTCGGCCTGAAATACAATCATGAAGTTGAAAGTACCAGCACTCAGCATCATTGTGGACCGAGCAGCCTTTGTTAGTGAGAGATGCGTAGCTCCAAACCTCCTTTGCTCGGTCTCGCACCTTGATTGATTTCCTCTAGCCGCTTCACTGATGAGCGAAATCACTTGACCTAGGAGGTGAAGCATAACCATTTTGTTTATAGTTTTTTGTTTTTGAAATTTAAGATTACAATAACTACCTTATTGATAAGTGCCACATGTTGCTTGATTTTTACAAAGTTAGAGGTCCTTTTAGAATCCTTGTAAAAACTCACAATGAAGGCTAACTTAAATCACACTTTAAATCTAAAATTGTCGCTCTTAAATCCTAAGACAACTCACTCCATAATTAGTTTGATCAAGACTAATTCAATGAATTGATTTAACTTCAACCCTAGAACGAGATTTGAAAGAAATGAAACACCAAAAAGGGTTCAAGAAAACACAAGTTTTAATTCATTAAATCTGTCCAAAATGATGTATTATAAGCCATTTTAAAGACAAAAAATTCGTGCATGTCTTGGAAAGTAAAAAGGACTAAAACAGTTATTAAATGCATTTTGTAGAAAAAAAGACTTAGGAAGCACAAACTCAATTCCACATTAATTGAAAGGTTTAAATGCTGGACAAAAGAGTTGATATACTTTAAGTATACTCAACTAACACTTCTAGAAGGTCACTTGCAATTATGAGCATGGTTGACAAGTTTTGAAATAAAAAAGTCATAAAATATGAAATCTTGAAATTTTATTATTTAAAATTCTGCATTGTAATTTCTAAGACTATGAATCTTCTTCTTCTTACTTCTTGTAACAACCCCTTCATGAGAATACAATAACTTGATGGTTGGATTTGTATCACTTATCATATATTTTTACTTACTTTGATATCTACATCTTACTTATATTTCTATAAACCAAACTAAAATTGATAACAAAAAAAGTAGCTTCCAAAAGCTTATTTTTTGTTTTTAAAATTGGTTAACATTCTCAGGTTTTTTGTAAGAAGATGGATATATTGTAGAAAAGATGAAATATATTGTATGAAATTTGAGCAAAATAAGCTTAAATTAAAAAAAAAAAAAAAAAAAAAAAAAAAAACCCCCCCTC
>JBBMKA010000026.1:47742-60712 GCA_037833695.1 Sechiopsis laciniata
GAAGAGAAAAAAAAATATATATATATATATATATATATATATATATATATATATATTATTGTTATGAAAACGACAATCAACAATCGATCAAAGAAGATAAAGTAAACGCAAGAGAGAAGAAGAAACACACATAAATTTACGTGGTTCACTAACGTAGTATTAGCTAGTCCACCGGTAAAGAGAGGACAAAGTTTTATTAAGGAGAATGAATTACAAAATTACAGAATGAACGCCATAATTCGGCTAGGGTTTTAATTCGAGTTTATACATGCACTCTCATTAAAACCTATTATAAAATGCATAAGCATTAAAAGAGAATGTTGATGTGCAAACATATGCGGAACGCATTGCAGCAATGCGAGATGCGTTTGCGCGCGGGATGCGTTAAGCGAATGCAGATGCATTCACGCATGCGAATGCGGAATGAGACCCCCGACTACTAATCGTAGAACATTTGTGCATTCAAGTCATATCTCAATAGTTGTCAAACGGGGTATAAGCAATGAGCTACGAAGTATCTCATTACAATGTCTGCTGGCATAATGTCTGCTAACATAATTAAAAGAAAATAAATTCACTAGATTAAATATTGAATGATGATGATATTCACCAACTTAAGTAAGATCTTCGAAATTGATACAACCAAATTAGTGGGTACAAAGTGTATGCCTCCACTTCAAGGGCCCGAAACCCTTCGCATATCGTAACGATTTTGTGACGTTTTATAAAGATAAATCTGTAAATCATTAAATCATCTGCTATTTTGTAATGACCTTTATGGTCTCGAGCTGCCTAATCCATGCCTAAAATATGTTATATTAAATAGTGGAAAGCATTGAAGTTAAACTTTTATGCACTCTCCATATAATATACAAACAAAGGAAACAAAAACTTAAGTGCTTACATATATATGGGCTGGCTCAAATGGGATAGGAAATTTGAGAAATTACAAACATTGCAATATAGTTGACGAGATTTCTTCCTTGATTTAATTTAATCTAATGACAATAATAATCACTTAAACAATAATGATAACTAATCTCATCGTCCATATTCTCCCATTTGTTCCTTCAAACAATTAAATATACAACAAATACTACTACAAAACAGGGATATGATGATTACATAAAAGTATCATAAACACTTTAGATGATACTTTTCTGCAATCATTAGATTGCACATCATCTAATCTCTTTAGTTGACACTTCTTGATAATTGTCATTGAAATGCAATTGATGATACTTTTCTACAATCATTGTATCGCACATCATCTATTCTCTTTAGATGACATTTTTAGTAAGTGTCATTGAAATGTTTTAGATAATACTTTTCTGCTATCAAATTATGACACTAGGTTTTTGTCACCATTGAGCAATAAATGACATATAAATTAGGTCATTAATGCATTATTAACGACACCTAAACATTATCAATAAATATTATTTATTGACACTTATTTTTAATCACCAAATAATCAGACACGACTCTTAATTTCAATCATATATCTTCAATTAATGACAAATATTTAATATTAGCAAACTGCATTTAATGATAATAATATATTGTCAGTTTATATTATTTCATGACGCTTGTTTTGTCTATTTGAAACTTTTTTTTTTTTTGCTCTTACATATTATCGTAAGTACATAATATTCTTCAACAAAAGAACTTCACAAGTAAAAGACTTGTGTCAACATAGAAAATTTCATAGATGACTTAAAATATTTGTAGGCATATATTTACATTTAAACAAAAGGATAATAATATTATACTTGTGATAAATGTTCACAAAGTTCTTTACAACAAAAAATACAAGTAAATGATGATTCTTGAAGTGTATTTCTTCACCGCTTCATCCTTTGACTGAGTTTGTACAGAACCTAAAAAAATTGAGTTTCAAACAACATTCACATATTATATTCTACTTAACTATAACATATGAGCTTTCTTACCAATAAGAAAAAAACTTAAACCATCTGCTTTAGAGACAAACTAAAGAAGATTTTATTATTATTATTTTTTTAAAACATAAGAAACATGTAAATATTGCATAGAAAATAATAAATAAATAAATAAAACTCAACCTCCCATTTTCCTGCTTCATCGAAACCTTTCTGCAAGATGGTTTAAAAGTATCCAGAATAATGTAAGCATGCAAATAAAATAGAAAAAGTTAATACAAGAGATGCATTGATTTTGAGAATATATTGGTACCTAAGAAAAACAAACAATCATCCAAAACCAATGGCAGAGACACGAGAAAATTGTACACCCATAACAAACAATCATCAATTTGACCAGAATTACTTCTTAAAATAGTTAGATTTTCATACCTTCCAAAGCTAAGTTGACAAATAAGCACCACCACAAATGTAAAGTATGCAATTTATTGGAAGAACAGAAGTTTACACTTGGGACAAAATCATAATAAAGTCCCGACAAAAGCAATACCAATTTGAAAATTAAAAAAAGACTAGTTGAAATTTACCTCACTTGCACCTTAAGCTCTGCAACATACTTTGAAATAGCTAGAAAATAACTCAATAAAAGAGAAACATTTAGATTACAAAAGTTCCTCGCCTTCGTTCAATATCCAACGAACCATTTAGTATAAAAGATTCAAGACAAGAAAAAGGAAATTACTTGAAACAGACTAATGAGCAACAAATTTAATGGGTTTTTACCTTAGAAGGTTTGTTAGGGCTTCTTTTCATTGTAAACTCCACTTGATATACCAAACTCTGCCAAAGCCTCGTGAATTAAAGGATAGAAAGGAAGTGAAACAATTAAGAAAACATAAGAAATATATATTTTTAAAAAAAAAACAAAAGAGAAGAGAAAAGATAGAAATTTTGCTTATCTATAATCATTAATGTCCCTACTAAATTTAGAAAGAGAAATGAGAGTTTTAGAGGTATACTTGCGACTTCCTCCAGTCAATAGAACACTTGGCTGAAAAATGTAACACTTGGGGTATGAATTTCTAGATTAAAAACAACCTGAAGATTGATAAATAACAGAACGCTACACTGAGCGAACTTATTATCTTCTCTAAGAAGTTGACATTTCTCTGGACATAGACTTGTACCTCTTTTGCAGCGTCAATATTTTTGCAAACCAAGGTTAAACCAAATACATACTCCACTGCACTCTGTAATGTCGACCAATTTGCATAAACATGTTATGCGCATTCAGGAAAAAAATAAGTTCCCTAGCCAGCAAAAAACAAAAAAAATAATTGCAACCAATTCATTCAAGGTCTTTATAAAAACAACCAATCCAGTCAACATCAATATTTTTTCATTTTCATAATAATTGCAAATAGTTGCTATGAAAAAGGGAAAATCTAATACAAACTTGATAGGGTCATTACTATTGCCACAACGATTTAATCTTATAAACAAAGACAGTTCTCATCCAATAAAAAGGTAAATTACAAACTTACCTCAATTCTTCATCATACCCAACTAAAGAAACTGCAAGTTCTGTTTTATCCTTCCCAACCTAAAAAAGCAATGTTGAAAAAAATATCTAAAGAGACAGAAAGTTGTTCTTACCACTGAAATGACTCTAGGGCTAGAGAAATTGTAAAAAAGAATGGAAAATTTTTGAGCTTACATAAAGTTTATAAACTTATCTGCTGAAGACATTGCACGACCAAGGAATGAAGAAATATTTCTTATCCTTATTGAAAAGGGGAAATCCTCAAGTTGCATGAATTCGTACCTACATAACCATATAAATAGAAGAAAACTTACAAGTTGTATGTTGATCAAACATCTAGTATAACCAACTCAATAAATTCTAAGAAAAATCATTACAATTGAGGATAGAGAGCTGCTATAAAAACACTTAACTAATCAAATAGGTACAGATAATGATTAGAAGAAACTTATAGTGAAATAAATATTTCATTTGAAAGACTAGATCAGATGTCTCATCTAGCAAACTAGAACTGCAAATGAGCATCAATCATCCAAGCTTGTAACTATGATGTACGACACTTACTAAACTTATAACCTATGAAGTACCTCTAGTCCTTTGGTAGATAATCCGAGGAGATTATTTTGAACAAACAAACAATCATCATTTACTAACCTAGAAGATTGTTGTCAAGAAAAGTTCTTAATGTTGAATTGGCTAAACATAAAATTGCAAATAACACATCTATTAAGTATAAATATTTTGAGTAATAAAAAATTTAGAAGAAACCAATACTTATAGTGATGAAACAAACTTTTTTAATTGAGAAAGCAAACAAAGCTTGAACACTATCATAGTCATTCCATAAGATTGGTTATAACATGCTTCCTATCTTTTATATACTTCTAGTAAATTTATTCCATTGTGGCTTAATATGTCTCCAAATTTTCTCTTCTACAAATAATATTGTAAGATGTACTGATCAAAAGTTCAAAACTAATAATTTTGACATAAATTATATGATTTTAGAAACCAAAATGATTTACCTTTAAGCAAAAAAAATACATGCCTTGAACAAAACTTTCAAAAATCAAGTTCCAAGTCGATTACTAATCTTTCAAGCGAGAAAAAGTTATGAAACTAATTAGATACTCAGGCAAGATGTGAGTTTTCATGTTTGTGTTCCATAGTGCAAAGAGATCATCAACTCTGGAATGAAAGGCTTCAAAATTTAGATGACTCTATCAAGAACTTGAAAACACAAGCTATGATATCCCCAATGTAACACGACAAAGCAATAGATGTCTTATCCATCTTCGTCAACAACAATATCTTCCATACTAAAAAATTGAAACAAAATAATCAAATGGGGTTCAAAATTCCCAATCATAAATTAAATAAAAAGGAACTCAGTTATATGCATTTAGAAGGACGAGAAATCCCAAAAGAAAAATTAAGGAAACATTAAGGCCCCGTTTGATAACCATTTGGTTTCTTGTTTTTGGTTTTTGAAATTTGAGTTTATTTTTACTCAAATTTCCTTCAATGTGTTCTATCTTTCCTACCATGATCCATCTTTTCTTAAGAAAGTAGGTAATTGCTAACCATATTTCCTTCATTGTAAATATAAACCTATGATTCTATAAAAGTGTCATAAACCGCGCATTTTTTAATTTATGATAGATTTTAGTTAATGGTTACTAGATGATTATATTAAAGTGTCATAAAACGCGTGTTTTATTTTATGACACTTTAATTGGCACCCTCTCTTAAATTTGGTTGGACATAAGTGTCATCTAATATCTTTTTTCTAATAGTGAAAATTTAAGAATAAATACTATGGGTCGTGTTTTAAAATTACCCTTATACTTTCAAAAGTTTGAGATATACCCTTAACCTTTTGCAAATGTTCAAAAATACATTTCTGTTGAAATAACAAAGAGACAAGTTACTTGTCGTTAAATGTTAAAATCAACTTGTATGGCATGGACAAACTGAATCAACCTTTGAATGAACGATTCAACCTAAACGTTGAGTTTTTCATAGTAATCTCAAAGTTGGCATCACTATCAACATTGAAATTGCTAATATACACGATAGCCCCATTGTATTTTAATTAATGGAAAAATGCTTTATAAACGAATTATTGTTTTATTGCCATAAAACTTTCAGTTGCTTTTCAGAGTGCAAACTTAATGTCTTCTTATTATTACACAACTATGTAAATTAATTTTTGTTTGAAAGTTAGTTAGATAAAAAATATTCATATTGAAATTTGGTTCACTTAAATTAAATTTATGAAAGTGTTCAAATTATCGTTAAAGACATTATCACGCCAAAATTATTTTAAAACACGTGCATGTTGACTTTCCTACTTAACATTTTAAAGCATTTACGTCATATCAATAGTGTTTGAAATGTCTATAACAATAAGAGAAATACTTGCATCATACCCGAGCATTATATATAAAATAATGCCCACTTATGTGGTTCAATATAGGCCACAATCTATTTGATTTTAAATTCAAAAGATAAAAAAATAAAATAAACAAAAATAGATTGTGGTCCATATTGAGTCACATAGGTGGACATTATTTTATACATCATGCCCGAACATTATGTAAATATTTCTCTAACAATAATATATTTGAAACACATAAGGGTACAATGAAAGGATTGTTAACACATACGAACACATATTTTGAATTTAACATATGAATGAGATGATTCAAATTTTTGATTTAATAGTTAGAATTATATATCTTAACAATCAATATACGTAATGATTTGAACTCTTGATATATACATATACATACATACATATACAGATACATACATATACGGATACATACATATACAGATACATACATACATACATATATATATACATACATATATATACATACATATATATATATACATACATACATATATACATACATATATATATATACACATTCCATACCATGTGCCTAAGTTAGTTTAACCAAATTATGTACCATTAAATCGAGCAATACTTCAAGAGGTTTAATTATTATTATTTTTTTGGAATCGAGATTGAATTATCTTAACACATATACAAAAGTGGTAGTTATGAAATTTAAAATGGGTTTTGAATAAGGACGTTGGATTATTTGAAAAATGGGCAATTGGGAGTTTTTTCCAAGCTTGAACGGGCCCGTGGCCTAATTTAATAATTCGAACTAATAAATTTAATACAAAGAAAATCCAACGGGCAGTTCAATTGGATCGGTACCCGCTCCCCCACAAGTATCACTATATAGTCTTGTTTCTACCTTTGTTTGGGACCCACTATGGACCCCACAATTTGAACCGCTCAACCATTCTAATATTACCTCACGCGCCATAAAGAACGTTGCAATGCTACGCGCCTTCAATCGCCACGCTGTCACGTTTGATTGGTTAATAGGCGCTCCCGAATGCGTATACTCGAAAATACCCTTCCGTTTTACAGAAAATTTGAGAAACCAAAAAAGGGAAGAGCAAAATCTCTTTCTTCTTCTCTCCAGCCCCATCGGTTCTTCCCCGATTTAGGGCTTCGTTTCGTAGCATTTCTTCTCTGTGAATCGTGTTTCTGCCGCAGATTCTTGCCGGAGAAGAAGAATATAGAGATAGAATCGATTCTGCATTTGTTTTCTGCAGATAGATCGGTAGGTAGTAATAATGTCGGAGGAAGATAAACTGCTCAAGGAGGCGAAGAAACTGCCGTGGGAGGATCGGCTTTCGCACAAGAATTGGAAGGTCAGGAACGAGGGGAATATTGATCTAGCAGCTGTGTGTGATTCCATTACGGATCCTAAAGATTCTCGTCTCCGCGAATTTGGTGAGTTCATTTCCGCTTGTTAGATCTGTTTTCATGGCTTTGTTGCTCGGTGTTGGTTGAGTGCAGTGATTGACGTAGATCTTTGATCATGCATTTTGTTTTTTATTCCTCTAGGTCCGTTATTTAGAAAGACCGTTGCGGATTCTAATGCACCGGTGCAGGAGAAGGCATTGGATGCGTTAATTGCTTACTTGCGAGCTGCTGATGCAGATGCGGGGAGGTAGGGTTTTTTTGTTTCTCTATATGAACCCATCCACATTTGTATTTGGTTCTGTAGAGTTATCAGTTAACATTCCGGATGTCTTTGCTTTTGATAATTGCCGTTTATAGGTTCGCCAAAGAAATTTGTGACTCAATTGCTGCAAAATGCTTAACTGGTAGACCTAAGACCGTGGAGAAGGCCCAAGCAGTGTTTATGCTCTGGGTGGAGCTAGAAGCCGTGGATGTTTTCCTGGTATGTTTTTGTTCTATGCACCCGTAGCTTCAATTATTGTCTTCGGAACGTATCATTTTGATTTAAGCGGTTTATAATTTCATGGTGTGCCCGCATTTCAATTGCTTAGGAAGCTGTTGGAGTTTAGGTGTGGGTAATATAAATGCCCGTAAATGGGCCTTGTTGGCGAATGGTTATAACGTTTATCTGCATGAGCATACTTCTTTTTTGGCACAAGGTTATTGTGAGCAAGTAGGCATCATTTTCTCTTTTGATGGGCTTTTGGTGAGGGTCATGGTACTTCTAGGAAACTATGGAAAGACCTTGTTGAGGAATGGAGGGAAGTGGATGATCAGATGAGGTGTAGTTAGACGGGTATAACTGTAAGACAACATATGTTTGGAAGAACAAAGTATGAAGGGATATATTCATAACTAGAAGTTAAACTTAAAGTGGATGGGCAAAGATGGAAAAAGAGTTGTTCTGTTTTTCAATTTGTATGTGTCATCCTTGCACAAGGACCATGCTAATATTCTCTACATCGTTCCAGTTTTATTGGCAAAGAGACATAAGATAAAGTGTAGTTACACTTATGCACCACTGATTGTTGGATTGGTAGCTAGAAACAATAACTATTGTAGAAACTTGTGAGAGTTTATATAGGTTGTAGCTTTCATTGAAAATTAAGTTTTCAAATTGCTTTAAATAAATTGATTATAGACCCTCTCTCTTCTTTTCTCTCTCTAAACTCTCTCGACCAATGACCAAACCCTAATCTTCTTCTCTTCCTTCCTCCGGCGCCGCTCCTCATCGACGTCGGAGGAACCACAAGAGTTGTTGAAAAGTGAAGTTGGATGCCCCTAGACTTCACAAAGGGGGAGCGGTTGTTGATATGCTTAGGCTAGCAAGATATGGAGATTGCTCTAAGGCTGGCAATCCATAGGAGACAAAGTCATTGCTTTGTGGTCGGCGGCATTCGGAGGAAGGGACGTCAGTGTGTTCGGGCCAGTGTTCGTCCTAGAGGGAGAGAACGAAGAAGATTCTCGTTTAGCAAAAGTTGTAGACGATCTGTCTTTGAGGGAGAAAGTCTGAATGCACAGTAGTGAGCTCTATGGGGAGAAAGACGAAGTCGGGGAGTTGCTCCCTCACATTCAGTGATTGAGCAACAATCAGAGCTCCCCAACCTCCAACCTGTACTGTTCTCCTTCGTTTAAAAGTACAACGATCTTCTCTTTGATTCCGGTGAGCTCCATTTGGATCGTGGTGAAACTCATTGGCTTCTTGATTTGAGCAGTGAGGGTACCTTCTGGAAAAGAAGAGAAGGGGAAACCTTGTTGTTTGGACCTCTGTTCAATCCAAATCTGTCTGAATCGATCAGACCAGATCAGTTTTGCGTGAAGATGCGAGCTGGTTCATCTCTTTGGTCTGTATTGACCTTATCAAGTCTGCTTGGATTCTCAGATGGGTCTCCCAACAGATGCCTCGGATCAGAAGGACTGATGTATTTTATTCTTCTTCTTCCTCATCCATCTTCTTTCTTCTTCTCCCTGGTAACTGGCCTTAATGGCCTTCTCTTCCCCTTTGTAACTATTTCATTTTATCAATGAAATAATTTTTGTTTCCCACAAAAAAAGTTGCTTTAAGTAAAAGGGTTTTCTTGGTCATTATGCTGCTAAAGCACAAGAATATGAAGTCCACTTAAATGTTGCTTTCTCTTGTCCGTCAATTGGAAGTACCATGGGTTGACCTAGTCACCTAGTGGTTAAAAGGGTTTTGGAGTTGTGTTTTTAAAAGCTCAAGGTGCAATAGCCTATTAGGGCTTAAGTGCAAGGGGAAAAAATGTTTGTGCTTTTTTTGAGGTGCATTATTTATAAGAACATGTATAAAGAAGAGATAAAATAGTTGGAGTGAGAATATTAAAAAAAATACTAGTGTTAGTAAATGCTATTTTTTTAGTTAATATATAGAACACATTAGGATTTGTGCATGTAGGTTGGAGAAACCTATTTTTGCGCATGCCTTTTTACTTGAGCTTCGCCTATTCAAGGCGAGACACTAGACCTGCGCCATGAGCCTAGGCACGCGCCTTTTTAAACACTGTTGGAGAACTAGGAAGTAATGGGTTCAAACCGTTGGTTGATATAATTAAATTTACCCCAACTTAACAATTTAAGCTTTTGGGTTGATCGGTGATATACCATGTTTCAACATGGTGTTAGAGCAGGAGATCACGTGTTCAAACTCCTATCAAGTCATTTCATTCTCGATTAATATTGATTTTCACTTTTTGGACATTTATAATTATAAGCCCACAAGAGGAGTGTTGTTTGATGTAATTAAATTCACCCCAACCTATCGTTATAAACTTTTAGGTTAATTGGTGACTTCACAAGTTTCAACACAAACCATTTTAGCTACCTATCTAAGAATTAATTTTCTACGGGTTTCCTTGGCAACCAAATGCAATAAGGTCATGTGCAAGAAGGCGGCCGAAGATCTTGATAATCTTCTTTGGCATTGTAGATGGCTTCAGAGGTGTGGAATTGATTTTTTGGAGAATTGACTTTATGTTAACAAAACAAAGAGATTGTAGAGAGATGATTGTGGAATTGCTTACTTTCACGAGAAAGCTCAGAAAGGGGTTTTTTGTGGCAAGCTGGTGTGTGCAATTTTTGGGGGGTTTTGGAGAAAGAGAAACAATAACTGTTTTAGAGACGTTAAAAGATGGACAAGTGATGTGTTAGCTGATTAAATTATATGTTTCTCTTTGAACCTCTATTTCTAAGCCCTCTTACTTCATTGTAGGCCATTTTTAGGGAGGCCTCCCCTTTGTGGGCTCTTTCTTTTTTGTATACCATTTCACTTTTATGTTCTTTTCTCAATGAAAGCTTGGTTTATCATAAAAAATGTTTCTCAGCGTATAAACTATCTGGTTTTTATCTCTTAGTTTCTATTTCTATTTTTATGTTTGTTTTTTTTTTCTTTGCAAATTGCAATAATTTTTTTTCCTTTTGATCTGAAACAGATATTACAATTTGTTAGCGCAGTTTTGATTCATTTGCCATTGATATGTCATATGTGTATGTATTGAAGTTGATTCTTGTATCTCATTGGAAGGTTTATGCTAATGTAGGACACAATGGAAAAAGCAATAAAGAATAAAGTTGCAAAAGCAGTTGTACCGGCAATTGATGTCATGTTTCAAGCTTTAAGGTTTGTAATTGGATTTTTATGATGTAAATTCTTTATGATTTTTATTTTGTTTTATTGTGTAACTCCTACATGATTTTCCCATGAAAAATAGTGACTTTGGAGCAAAAGTTGTTCCTCCGAAACGAGTTTTAAAGATGCTTCCAGAACTTTTTGACCATCAAGATCAAAATGTTCGAGCATCTTCTAAGGGATTGACACTTGAGCTTTGTCGTTGGATTGGGAAAGATCCTGTAAAGTCTATATTGTTCGAAAAAATGAGAGATACAATGGTATGATGAATGTAGATGGCTAATGTAATGCCCTTTACCGGTTCTTAAATGTAACTCTCTTTTATTTTGATTTTTTTTCAGAAAAAAGAGTTGGAGGCTGAGCTTGTCAATGTTACGGGGTCTGCTAGGCCTTCTCGAAAAATAAGGTTAACACAACATTTAGTCTCTTTACATTCTTGCGAGTGCAATTTTTTTTGTTAAGATATTATTAATTTGTAACTTTAGCTGTCTTTTTTTTTGACGTTGACATTTTCTATGTTGATTGCTTGCCAAGATGATTTCAACTTTGTAGTTAGTTCCGGATTTTGTTTCCTTTTATAAATTATACCCTCATTATTTTCACCTTTTATACAATCCACAATTAGTCATTGTTATATCTATTTTTCCTGTAGCATGCAACTTAAAGGTTCCCTTATTGTATTTGTGTTGATATTAATTATGTTACTTAGTTAGGTCTGAGCAAGACAAAGAGCCGGAAAAGGAAGATACTTCTGAGGCTGTTGGTACAGGACCTTCTGAAGAATCTGTAGCTGATGGTATGTGAAAATTTGTGGAAAATGGACTAAAAGTTTATATAACTATTTTATTCAGTTATTGAAATTAATTATTTTATTCACTTATTCTATTTTTTCTTGATGGTATGTAGAAGTTTATATAACTATTTTATTCGGTTATTGAAATTAATTTTTGTTTGTCTAATGCTATGCATTTTGAGCTCAACATTACCACATTATTAATCACTAAAAGCTTCTTCCATTCTGATACACTTCAATTTTCAGTTCCTCAGGAAATAGATGAATATGATCTTGTTGATCCGGTAGACATATTGACTCCATTGGAGAAGTCTGGATTTTGGGATGGAGTGGTTGGTGATTTTGATCTATTGCTTAAATAATAATATATATCTATTTATGTTTGTACTAGCTGATTAAAGTTAATGTTGATCTTAGCTTTGAACTTCACTACTTTTGCTATCCTACAATTTTAATTGTTTATCCTTGGTGATTTTTTAGAAAGCTACAAAATGGTCAGAAAGAAAAGAGGCTGTTGCTGAACTAACCAAACTTGCTTCGACGAAAAAAATAGCACCTGGTGACTTTTCAGAAGTTTGTAGAACTTTAAAGAAGGCATGGTTTCTTCTCCCTGACTTTATTTTCTCTGCCAGGGCATGACTTAATTTCTTTAGACGGTAATATATTTATGTAGACTGAAGTGTGTGCTTTATTGTGAGGTATTTGAGGGGAGAGAAATAGGAGAATCTTTCGTGGGATTTAGAGAGATCCTCTTGAAGTTCAGTCCCTTGTCAAGTTTAATGTTTTTCTTTGGACGTTAGTGACGAGACGAGTTCTTTTTGCAATTATTCATTAAGTCATATTTTGTTAGATCGAAGACCCTTCCTCTAGATTGCTCCCCTTTGTGGGCTTGGTTTTTCTATACTCATAGTATTCTTTTATTTTTTCTTCATGAAAATATTTTTTTAATAACAAATATTTATTTCTCAGTCTTTCAATTTTGAAATAAAAATGTGTCGATGTCTGATTTCAACACCCTAGTTTGCATGGATATAAAAAAACACCCTAGTTTGCAACTGCACACCCAATGATCAATAGACACTTTTGCTTTGCAGTGGTATTCTGTAGCAAATATGTAATGGTGCCACATTCTTATATGCATCAATCATGCATATCTTTTTTGTATTACACTTCAGGGTCGTTCATGTAATCAGAAAAGAAAATTTTGTTAACAAAATTGGATCTTCTTACCAGTAATTTTAGTTTCGTTGCAATC
>JBBMKA010000026.1:63381-104193 GCA_037833695.1 Sechiopsis laciniata
TTTTTTAAATGGTAAAGTTTAATTAAAGATTATGACTTTTCTATTTCACAAAATTTGAAGTTGTCTTCGCAATATGAAAGTATTTTTTCTGTTGAACTTACCAAAAAGAAAAAAGGACTAATATTTTTCAATTAATATATATATATCAAAATTACTTAATTTTATTACTCAGGAAAAGTATTTAAAAAAAAAGTATATCAATAAAAAAACGAAAATGTTGGTCAGGCTTTCTGTAGAATAGAGGGAAAAAAAAGGGAAAAAAAATAGAATGAGAAACCACCTCTAAATTGAGCAACAACTGTACGCCGTAAACCCCCAAAACCCCCGAGTTCTCTTACAACATCAAAATCCAATTCCAAATTCTGTAGAAGACAAGAATTTGAGATGAAAGCATTGAGAGCTCTGAGAATTGCGTCGACGATTCCTGCACGAACCCACCACCGCTTCCTCCTAAATCCAATCCTTTCTCGCCGTCGATGTTACTCTGCCCAACCCGAGCAAGACGATTCCAATCTCAACCCTACTTTCTCCGACGCCGATAATGCCTCCCATTCCGTATTCGACAGTGCCCATTTCACCATTCCGGATACCAAACCTGAACCTCAATCCCCTCCAGAGCCCACCTGGGATGACAAATATAGGAAAAAAACCGACAGATTGATATCTGGGAACAAATCCCAGCAACTTAAGTACACCTTTATGGAAGAGGAGGAGGAAAGGAGACGGAGAGCGCTTGCCAAGGCTCTGCTCGAGGCCGCCTTGGAACCTGCCGACGGCAACGAAGAGGTTGAAGAAACAACTGTGAAGGAGGAGGACCAGAAGTCTCTCGCTGTTGGGATCATTGGCGCACCAAACGCTGGCAAGTCTGCCCTCACAAATTTCATGGTTGGTTTTTTTTTTTTTTTTTTTTTTTCAACTTTTATGAATTAATATTGAAACGGCTAGTTTGATATAGCTTGGTTTGTTGTAAGATAGTCGGATGTGTGGAGAGTTTTATGGTTGCTTCCTAGATTTGTATACTAAAGAGACAATTGATCGTTCCTTAAATGTATAACTGCCTTTTTTCCCCTTTCTAATCAGAAATGGTTCATTTCTTTAGTTTTAACCTTCCTTAATACAAAGGAGGTAGCTATGCGAAAGCAATCAGATTGTAATTAACTATCACATAAGATATTGTAAGAATAAGTAAATCTGCTGTGTTTCTTATGTAGGTGGGAACCAAAGTTGCTGCAGTTTCACGGAAGACAAATACCACTACTCACGAAGTCCTAGGAATTATGACTAAAGAAAACACCCAAATTGTATGTATCACATTTTTATTTATCCATTGGAGAATTTCTTAATCTTTTTCTTTTGGGATGAAGGATAAAAGCTATAACAGTGGCACGGCACCTTTCCAAATATAAATCATTTAACTGTATGAACTACATGGACTTGAGTTGGCGCATAAAAGCTATAGCAGGGTCGTCTTTCTGTGATTTGAAGTAGTGATGTTACTGTGAGAAGAATTCAAGTAACTTTTTAGAACTCAAGGACATAGTAGTACGACCTATAAATCAAATCTTGTTTGCGTAAGGTCGTAAGAATTCAGATAACTTATATGTGGATTGGATTTAATATTTATTACAGATTTATTGATTATACCATAGGGAACTAAAGATGATCACTTAAAAGATTTTCATATGATGGGTTGTTTCGTTCCAAAACAAAATTCAATTATTGTCAAAGAACAAAAAACATGTAAAATTTCATGGTATGAATCTTGTAGGAAAATTATCATGTTTCTTCGTTTCTTCTTCAAATAATGTATGTTTCACTATTAGTGACAGAGGTCCTTTACATTTGTGATATTTTATGAGGAAATGTTGCTCTGTTCAATTTTTTTACTACATACTACTACAGAGAGGTAATTTATTATGGCAATTCAGTGTTTCTTCGACACACCAGGGCTCATGTTAAAGAGTCAGGGACTTCCTTATAAAGATATGAAAGTTCGTGTGCAAAGTGCTTGGAGTTCACTTGAACTTTATGACGTGTTGATAGTTATTTTTGACGTTCACAGACATCTTACAAGGTTAGTGAAATTCCTTCTAGTCTCAACTGTAATAAAATATAGGTTTCTCAAATTAGAAACTTAATAATCCAAATTTAAATTCCTTCTTCATATTGAACTGAAACTCGTAATTGAAGATTAAATGCTTTTAACCTTGAAATTTTCTTTAAGATTGGATGCAACCTGTTAGTTTTCTTATTTAGTTGGCATCTTTGGATGACTTTATCACCAGTTTTCATTCTATTTCTATTGCATGTGTTTTCTAACTCAACTCCTTGGTAATGATGGGACATTTCGTCTTCTTTGTCATCCTTCTAGTTGATTGTAGCTCCATCATTTATGCTAGTCGTGTGGTCAACTCGGACTCTTTTTTTTTAATAGGAAACAAAACAATTTCATTTATTTTAGTCACTGACTCTTGGATTTTGTATAGGCCTGATTCGAGGGTGGTAGGATTGATCAAACGAATGGGAGCATCACCACACCCAAAACAGAAGCGAATATTATGCATGAACAAAGTTGATTTAGTTGAGAACAAGAAAGACTTGTTAACAGTTGCAGAACAATTTAAGGATCTTCCTGGATATGAAAGGTAATATTGGTTCTTGTTTTAGAAAATTAACTCACTTAGAGGTTCTTGAGCTTTTGTTTTCACTAACAGACCAAACTTCATATAGGTACTTCATGATCTCGGGTCTAAAGGGAGCCGGAGTAAAAGACCTTTCAAAATATTTAATTGAACAGGCATGTGTTCTATTTGGTTTAACTGCTATTAGTCAAAGGAATATATCTATTGAGGATTTTGCACTTGATAAATATATATACTAAATAGTCTTAAGCTAATCTTTGCTTGAAATGAGTTAATTTATATTCATCAACCTTCACTTCCTTATCCTTGACAACTGGCATTCAGTGTTTTCACAAATTTGATGGTCATGCTAACTTATCTTTTTAAAATCACACCTTCAAACTTCTTATTTGATCAACCATCCTGCCTTCCTAAACTTATGGAATTTCCCAATTGAGCACATAAACATTGGCAAACACACGACTCACCCCTACGTTATAAGGACCGGTAGAATCAAATGCTCAAACTATAATTTTTTTTTACAAAAGCCCAATATTTTTACTTTAGAAAATTTGAAAATCCTAATATTAACCATTAAAAAATTTGTTATTCAAATCAATGTCGGGTTATTATCTCAATTTAAGGAAGCTATTATACGGAATTTAGATTTGATTGTAACAATTCTTTACTTCGTGTTAAACTTTACTTTGAACAACACTTATAATTCATAGGTGGTTTGTGCACATTTAGATATAGAGGAGTTTAAATGCAACAATTTCATAATTTTAAGGTGTATATAACAACTCCCATAGTTTAAGGGTGACTTTTTTACAATTTTTTCTATCTTTTATTGTGACCACTCAGCCAATTATTTTGTTCATTCAGCTTAGACTTCATCTAAACCTGGCTTTCCTTTTTAGGCAGTCAAAAGGCCGTGGGATGAAGATCCATACACTATGAATGAAGAAATGATGAAGAACATATCACTTGAAGTTGTCCGGGAACGGTTGTTGGACCATGTGCATCAGGTAGAGCTCATTATTATTATTATTTTGGGCTGGCTAAAAAAATCTTTTTGACGATAAAGTTTGCTTCTATTGCAGGAAATTCCTTACGGGATTGAACACCGATTGGTTGATTGGAAAAATTTTCGAGACGGTTCTCTTAGGATTGAGCAACACTTAATCACTAACAAACCAAGTCAACGCAAAATTCTTGTGGGAAAAAATGGCTCTAAAATTGGGTAATGTTATTTTAAAGTTTACTTTTGTTTTGCATAAATCATATTATCGACCTTTAATTTCCAGCATTTCTTTAGTATCATATCCCTCCGTGGATACAATGAGTTGTACCATGGTAATTTTAGTCATCCACTTGTTCACAATTTCAGGAGAATAGGTATTGAAGCAAATGAGGAGCTAAGGTCTATCTTCAAGAAACAAGTGCATCTCATCCTCCAAGTTAGACTTAAATGATGCATCTGCCTACTTCAACCAATCGACTAAAAAAAGCTATAGTTTCCATTTTCAAAAAGAAAATCTTTTTCGATTATCTCAGATTTGCAGATCTCTGCCACTCTTTTAACCAACCGTCGACATAAAGACGGAGGCTTCAGAGACGTGAATCAGCTGATTGTTTTAAAAGATGGGAGAAAAATCGACATTGTTGATGAAGCCGGCGGTAAGATTAAGAACTAGCTTGGAAGTTGGAAGTTGGAAGATTATAGATTTTGATCTACAGTTAAATTTTTTTTGTTACATTTCGTAATTTTATGTGAGAGTTTTAATTTTTGGTCTTTGTTACATTGTTGTAACTGTGTAGCATAATTGCTAGGTATCAGACAAACGTGGAATGGGAATCAAGGAATTTTTATATATAACAAGAAATATCTCTCATGCAGCTCAAGGAAGACTGGTATTTAATAGTTTGATTGTGATTGATATTCTTCTCGGAAAATGAGCTTAAAGTTAAATCTTGATCATGAGAGCTGCTACCCACCCCCTATTTATCCCAACTCTAAAGGCAGCCACTGATTCGATAATCTGATATTGGAGTCTCTGGCACCGTTATTCTCAGGGTACCACAAACTTTCATCCAATATATCACCTTAATCATATGAAGGTTTTATAAATATGAATACATTAGTTCAGTTATATGTATACGATGTTTCTATAAAAAAGGGCTTAGCTCAGAAGGTTACGCTTCAAATTTTCCCAATTATGAAGGTTTTATAAATATGAATACATTAGTTCAGTTATATGTATAAGATGTTTCTATAAAAAAGGGCTTAGCTCAGAAGGTTACGCTTCAAATTTTCCCAATCAATAAGATTTTCTCGAAGAAGCAGATTCCATCAAAGTGTTGAAAGCTTGCATGTTAAGAAATGTTTAAAACACGTCTATATTTTAATTGGTTATTCGTCGTAACATTCTTCAAGTTCCATTATGCAAGTTTTTTATCGATTCATAATTGTGGATAAAGTCACAACATCAGTGAAATAAATTTTCAATTAATTGCAATGTATAACTTGTATGAAATTTATAACATCGTGGAGGATGAGTAGTTAGAATCATTTCACCTTCCTCTATCATTTTCTGAATAATACAAATAGTTGTTCCAAAAAGGCAAAAACGGATCTCTCACTGATTGGTTGCCTGTGCGTTATTAACATAAATACTAACCTTATCGATTGAACTTACAATTCAACTGACAACTCAAACTTCTGCTCTATCAATAGAAGAGGTATCCTAGGGTACAAAGAAAAACAAAAGCAGAGTTAAAATTAATCATATAAAAAATCATGCGAGATTATTAATTTATTAGTCACATCTCCATCGATGAAGGTATTTCAGGAACCTTGGACTTCTTCTCTTTCCTTTTCTTGTTCCCATTTTTGTTCGTTGTCTTCTTCTTCGATTCCTCGATTGACTGTGTGCTCTCTACATGTAGATGAATAGCTTTCAAGGTCAGCTTGAAATGCTGGGTGAACAAGAACTGTATCCATTTGTTTTTTCTCCTTCAAACTGATAAAAAGAACCCATCAGTTACAAAACAAACAATGACAGAGTATAAAACAGGTCGGTCTAGTGATAGTAGCAAACAACTTACATAAACTCTAGGCTAGACTTGCAATTTAGTTTTAACTCGGGTGCAGAAGTTTCTTGTTTAGGAGCCTTCAATCCATAAAGAAACTCTGATTGAGAAGAAAGATTGAAAGCCTTCAAGTCCCTTTTACGTTTCCAAAGTTTCTTTTGTTAAACGTACTCGATTTTAACAAATTACCAAAAGATAAAATGAAAGCATGAAATCAATAAGTTCCCTCTCTTTACTTTTTTTTTGCAGGAAACCTGAGAAAAGATATGTAAGAACATTTAAAGGTTGAATCAACAGATTTCACAATTGTAAGAACAAAGTAATTGAATGAAAAGATTTACCTTAGTAAAAGTCTTTTGAGCATTTAAGGTAGCAATAGTTTCTCCAACTCCTGCACGTAGTCAGACTAACATTAATTGTTTATGACACCACAAACAACACTCAAAAAATAAATAAACATCCTAAGAATGGCATCCATGAATGAATGTTTTGTCGCCCCCCAGCCCAACACAAGAGAAGGTCAAATAATTTGAAAGCAACTAATGTGAGATGAGTTTGGAACTCACTCTTATAAAATTGGACCTTCTTTTCAAATTTGCTTTCGACTTTAGGTTTCGAATCCAACCTACATTGACAAGAAACAAGACAAATTAATATTGGTGAAAAGGAAAGAAGAATCTGCGCCTAAGAGAGCATACAATCTTATCCAGTGACTGGTTGGCCCATAATTACAAGTTGCAAGCTTTTCCGATGCCTGAAATCTAAAACCTTTAGATACATGATTGCGTGAGCTTTTGCCAAGGAATTTGGATTTACGTCTATATCTAATGTTTGCCTATATCCTCGCATTTAATTTAATGTATTTTTTAAAATAAAAAGAATTCTACAAATGCCAAAAATTTAGAAAAAAATCAAATATAACAAAAATTGATTCAATCAAATTAAATATATGACTTCAAACATCAATTAAACTTACAATTTGATGATTTCAATTTAATGAAACTGATAATTTTTAATTAAATTAAACTAATTTAAAACAATAAAGAAAAATATTTTAAAAGAGTTCTATAAATAAAATAGAAATACTTGAATTTACTATTAGTAACAAATTTTATTTTATATTTTATATCTCAACTTATAACACCTTTGTTATTTTTATAACATATGATTTACATGATCTACAATACCAAAAAATTGAGATATTAATGATTAAGCAGGGGATCACAATCAATTGAATATTATTATATAGTGTGTTTTTATTGTCATTAAAAAAACCAATTGAATTTATTTAATAAAAGTGGCGGTTGTGAAATTCAAAATGAAAATTTGAAAAATGGGCATTTGGGATCTTTTCCAGGTATGAAAACGCCGTGGCCTAATTAAATTTAAATAAATATCAATAACGGTCAGTTGAATTGGATGATTCTGGTTTATGGCCCCGTTTCGGACCCCACTAGAGGACCCTACAATTTGAACCGCTCAACCATTGTAAAATTGAATCCATTAATAATATATTAGCCGACGCGCCATAAAGAACGTTCGTAAAATTACGCGCCTTCCACTGCCACGCTGCCACGTATGATTCGTTAATACTGACACGAGTGCAGGCCAACGACTGGGAATGGCTCTCCGGCCTTAATGCGTACACCCCAAAATACCCTTCTGTCGGAAGAAACGAAAAAGAAAAAAAAAAAAAAAAAAGGAAAGAGCAAAATCTCTTCTTCCCCGTCTGTTTCCTCTGGTTTAGGGCATCGATTCTTAGCATTGATTCTTCCAGAGTTGCAGGTGCTTGCCGGAGAGGAATATACACAATTCTGCATTGCTTTTCTGTTCTGTAGATAGGATAGAGGATAGGATCGACAGTTACTAACAATGTCGGAGGAGGAGAAGCTGCTCAAGGACGCCAAGAAACTACCCTGGGAGGATCGCCTTTCACATAAGAATTGGAAGGTCAGGAACGAGGCCAACCTTGATCTTGCTGCCTTATGTGACTCCATTACCGATCCCAAGGATTCTCGTCTCCGCGAATTTGGTAACTTCATTCCCACTTATTAGATCTGCTATTCTGCCTCTGCCCCTCAGTTTCGATGATCCAGTGCAGTGGTTGATGTAACACCTTCGCTCATGCGTTTCGTTTCTGATTTTTTTAATCTAGGACCGTTATTTAGGAAGACTGTCGCGGATTCTAATGCACCAGTGCAAGAGAAGGCACTCGATGCATTGATTGCATACTTGCGAGCTGCTGACGCAGATGCCGGGAGGTGGGAATTCTTTTGATTATCTATTTGTATCTGATTCTTTAGAGTTGTTATTTAACATTCTGGTTGTCTTTGCTTCTGGAAATTTTCGTTTATAGGTTTGCCAAAGAAATTTGTGACGCAATTGTTGCAAAATGCTTAACTGGTAGACCTAAGACCGTGGAAAAGGCCCAAGCTGTGTTTATGCTTTGGGTAGAACTAGAAGCCGTGGATGTTTTCCTGGTAATTTTTTTTTCTTCTATGCATCCCATTATTGTTTTCAGAATGCAGCATTGGGGTATATTCTCATGATGCACGTTTCAATAGTTTGAAACCGTACTTTCATCCTGTATATAGTTTCTAGAGGATTGCGAGTGATTTATGGGATCCATTCTTGACTCCCGAGTCAAGAATACTATTTTTTGGAGGTGTTATGCTTTCTCCTAGGTTTTCATGTTATGTGCCTCGACATTCTTCAAATATGCGGATTTTTTGTTTTTATTTCTTATCGGTAATAGTTTGTATTTATTTATTAGTTTGATGTAGTAATTGGTGTTAATTTTGAAACGACTCACATGTTTCTAATAATGATAATGATTATATTTCTCATAGTACAATGTATTCATGTGTTATGCCATAGGATTGTAATTTAAGTACGCTACTATTGTTCTTACTTACAGATACTTGCATGCACTATTAACTTTTTTTGTTTATACTTGGACATTAGAAATAGGGAGAATGAGATCATATATATGCTTGAATAATTAAGCATATTTATTTTACATTTGGTTGAATAAAAAATAAGTGTATTGACATGCGTGAATTGAGGCATGGAGGCTACGTTTTAGGGCTTTAGTGTTTAGATAGTATTAAATACATAGAATTATTAGTCTTTAGTTTACTAGGAGAATCCCAAAAGAAACATTGAAAGAAAATTGGTTCCAAATTATGTCAACTTTAAAATCATCGCCCTAACTCTTTTCCATTTCTTTCTTTAGACGATTTAAAGAGAATGCTAAGATAGCGTGGACACAAAAAAGGTTATATCTATCATGATACTGTGGACTAGGACAAAATCACAAGACCACTACAAACTATCAACCTATAGCATTTTCTTTCTATGGCATAAAAAAAGAAAATCTTGTTTCGTGAGATTTGTCGGCTTGGACACTTACTAATATAAGAAAAAGAGTTTCCTTTGTTATTATGTTAAACATGAGAATATGAAGTGATGTAGGGAGAGTTAGGGAAAATCTTTTTTTTTTTTAAATCCGAGAAAATCAAGTTAATCTTTGGTAAATCTTAGGTTTCTTTCATGCATTTGACAATTTAATTCTCAATAAAGATCCTTGATTTAATCCTTGAAGTAAATTCTCCTTAGTCTCTTAGGCTACACCAAATTGGTATAAAGGCAATCATCTGGGCTGTTGGCTGCCGCCATTGGATGACCAAAAAACTCTTGTTGGTGGCGCCGATCACAAAATGGAGTTGAGTTGTGCTCTTTGTTCAATTAATCTTAAGAGTATTTTCTTTTCAAGTATAAACGCAATCACATTTTCAAGAATAGGGGTTTACTACACAAGAATAAATGAATAATGACCAAGAGAAGATACAACAATCTGTATAGGCAAGAAAACCACAAATACATTCAAGAATAGTGTTGGACTTTTGATTCTAGCGTTTTAGAAGATGAATCTCAACATAACAACAAAGTTGTGTTACAAAGTCATTGTGAGAAGGTATGGTTCGTTCCCTTCGATTGGGTGATTAGTAGGGGCATGACATTACTAAAAATCCTTGGAAGGGAATCACTGAAAATTCCCTCTTTTTTCTGTCTTCTTTTTTGTTGTGGTGGGGAATGAGACATACACGTTTTTCTGGGAAGACAGGTGGATGAGGAATTGACCCCTCTGCTTGTTTTATTGTCTTTATCATTTATCCAGTATGAAAAGTCGTTAAGTGGCGGACATTTTTGCCCATTATGGGCGTCACTGACTCTGGGTTTATAGACTTGCTTGCTTTGCTGAGGGATTTTTCTTGTGTTCCTTAGGGACGTTCATTGTTGGACCCTTAGTCCTTCCGATGGTTTCTCTTGTCCCTTTTTTTTGGTTCTCTGGTGAATGCTTCTTCTTTCTTAAGAGAGTTTGTTTTCACTTTTTTTGTAGGGTGAAAATTTCTATGATGTTGAATTATGTGAAATCACCAATCAATCGAAAAGCTAAGTTGATGTGTTGGGGTAAATTTAATTATATCAACCAACATTCCTCCTCACTTATGGGCTTGGAGATTTGAGAAATGCCCAACAAATGGAATTCAATTTTAATTTGGGATGAAATGACTTGGCAGATTTGAGAACCAAATTTTTTCCTAAATATTTGATATAAACCTTTCTTCCTCCGTGCATCATATGCATTGTAATTGGATAAATGCGGCCTTCTCTTCTACCTTATAACTCTTTCATTGAAAGGGTTTTTTGTTTCCTATAAAAAAAAAGAAAGAAATGACTCGACAAGGGCTTGAACATAGGACTTCCTGCTCTTGTACCATATTGAATTATGTTAAATCACCAGTCAGCCCTTAAGTTTTTAGTGACTATAGTGATTCCAGAGAAGATCTTGATATGAATTCAAGAACATTTCAGAGCTTACCAAGAAAGGAAATTTAGAGCACAAAAAAAAAAGTTCATGGCCAGAAAATTTTCTTTCGATTGTGGATCATGCCAATGGAGGCAAAAATTGAAGGAAATGAAGATCGATGCTTGCAATCGGAAAAAGTTAGAGAATGATCAATGGATATCGAGCGTAAGTTGAGGAAACTTAAAATTGTTTCCCTTTTGTTTATTTTCTCCAGTTTTCATTTAATCTCGAGGACAAGTTTTTTTTTTTGGGAGGGTAGAATTGATGCAGGGAGACTTAGGGAAAATTATATTGATCTTGGGTAAATCTTTGGTTAATCCCTTTACCCTCATTTGCCTTATAAAATAAGGTTTCTCTTATATATTTGACAACTTGATTCATAATAAAGATCCTTGATTTGATTCTTGGAGAAACTTTCTTTTAGGCTACAACATAAAGGGGGTTTCTATCACGTCTCTTAGGCCACCTACACCATGAAGTCCATCTAAAATGTTGCTAACTTTCATGTATTTAGCTTGATTTTTGAGTCTCTGTTTCCCTCCATTTTGTGATTAAAGCCTCTCGAATTTATTCAACGAAGATGTTTTTTATAACCAGTTTCGATAGGACCTCTTTGTAACTATTTCATTTATCAATCAAAAGTTTCTGTTCCTATAAAAAAATGTTACTAACTCTCTCTTTGGATTCCTTAACTCAAGTGTGCTAGGGTATATTTTTGAGTCAAGGGTGGGCTCATGTTTCTCAATGTGTAAACTATCTCGCTTTTATCTTTTCTTTTCTTGAATTTTTGTTTCCTTGTATTTCTATTTTTGTTGGAAAACTGCAGTTTTTTTATAATCAGAAACAAATGCTTCAATTTATTTATTTATTTATTATTATTAGTATTGTTTTAAATGAGAAACAATTTGTAAACTGCAGTTTTAATTAATTTGTGATATATATGTAATTGAGGTCTAATCTTGTATCTCACGAGAAAGTTTATACTAATACAGGATGCAATGGAGAAAGCTATAAAGAATAAAGTCGCAAAAGCAGTTGTCCCTGCAATTGATGTCATGTTTCAAGCTTTGAGGTTTGTATTTGGATTTTTATGGTGTACATCTCTTATCATTTATTTTTATTTTATTGTGTAATTCATTTATGATTTTCTTCGTGGATAATAGTGACTTTGGAGCAAAAGTTGTTCCTCCAAAACGAATTTTAAAGATGCTTCCAGAACTCTTTGACCATCAAGATCAAAATGTTCGAGCATCTTCTAAGGGATTGACGCTGGAGCTTTGTCGTTGGATTGGGAAAGACCCAGTAAAGTCAATATTGTTTGAAAAAATGAGGGATACAATGGTATGATGAATCTAGATGGCTAATGTAATGTCCTTTATCTGTTCCTAAATGTAACCATTCTTTATTTTGGATTTTCAGAAAAAAGAGTTGGAGGCTGAGCTTGTAAATGTTACAGGATCTGCTAAGCCTTCTCGAAAAATAAGGTTAACAACATTTAGTCTCTCTGCATTCTTTACATTAGCATTATTTACGTGTGGTATTTACTTCTATTTTGTAGTCAGTTCTGATGTTTGCTGTTATAAATTATTTTGTTGGATTTGAAGCCATTTCTGTTGGCTCCTACCTCCTTTTGTGGGCTCTTTTTGGCCTTGTATCTTTTACCTTTTCAATGAAAGTCTGGATGTTTCTCAATACATATATACCGTCATAATTTTTTCAGCTTTTATACGATTCCCAAAACTAGCTATTTTTATATCTATTTTCCCCCTAGCATCCAATTTAAAGGTTTCTTTATTGTATTTATGTTGAGTTAATTATGTTACTTAGCCAGGTCTGAGCAAGACAAAGAAGTGGAAAAGGAAGATACTACCGAGGTTGTTGGTACGGGGCCCTCTGAAGAATCTGTAGCTGATGGTATGCAAAAATTTATGGAAACTGGACTAATAGTTTTTAGTCCAAATTTTATTTTATTTTTTCTTATGGTAGGTTGAAGTTTATATAACTATTTTATTCTGGAAAGTTTTTATGATTTTTTTTCTCTTTTTCTTCATGGTATGTATATGTTTATACAACTATTTTATTCTGTTTTGAGTTAAGTTTTGTTTGTCTATGCTGTTTATTTTGAGTGCAACATGAACAAATCATTTATTAATCACTAAAAGCTTCTACCATCATCAATTGCCAGTTCCTCAGGAAATAGATGAATATGATCTTGTTGATCCAGTTGACATATTGACTCCATTGGAGAAGTCAGGATTTTGGGATGGAGTGGTTGGTGATTTTGATCTATTGTTTAAATGATTATATATGTCTACTTCGCTTTGAACTTCACTAGTTTTGCCATCCCACTAACTTATTTGTTTATCCTTGGTGATTTTTTTTAGAAAGCTACAAAATGGTCAGAAAGAAAAGAGGCTGTTGCTGAACTAACTAAACTTGCTTCGACGAAAAAAATAGCATCGGGGGACTTTTCAGAAGTTTGTAGAACTTTAAAGAAAGTATGATATCTTCTGTGTGACCCTATTTTCTCTCCCAGGGATTGAATTCATTTCTTTGGACTGTCATATATCTATTTCTCAGTCTTTATATTTGAAAATGAATGTGACAATCTCTGATTTCAATACCCTAGTTGCAACTGCACATCTTATGAACAAAAGACACTTCATTCTTATGCATCGATCATACATATCTTTTTTTATATTACACTTCAGGATCGTCTATGGAAACAGAAAATAATATTTGTTAACAAACTCCACATGCATCAATGGGGATATGTATTGTAATTTTGGTTCTTTCCTTTTCCTTATTTTCTTCTGATCCTTTTTTCTAATCTTTTTTCAAGATTGTATTTTGAGTATTAATCTTTTTTCATTTCATCAATGAAAAGTGTTGTTCTCTTGTAAAAAAAGTAATTTTAATTTTGTTGCAATCCATGATAGTTACCTGAATTGCTTGCACATATAGAAGACAAATTTAGTTGCATGAATAATGGGCTCCAATATTTGACTTACCAACGAAAATTTGAACGAATTATGCAGCTGATTACAGATGTGAATATTGCTGTGGCTGTTGAAGCCATTCAAGCTATTGGAAATATTTCTAGGGGTCTCAGAGCTAACTTTTCTGCAAGTTCACGATTCCTATTGCCAGTTTTACTTGTAAGTTCATTAGTTCATTTTTTCCTCCAATAAATTGTTATAAATATCTCAATCAAACCATCATGGAGTGACTTATGGTCAAGAGGACCTTGGGGAACTAATAGTTGATGAGTTCAACCTATGGTGGTCACCCATCTAGGAATTAATTTCCTACGAGTTTCCTTGAGATTCAAATGTTGTAGAGCCACACGGTATGTCCAGTGACATTAGTCGAGGTGTGCGCAAGCTGGCCTGGACAGTCACAGATATAAAAAAAAAATCTCAATCAAGATAGTTTTTGCTGCAAATGCCTAAATAATGTTATATTGTCGTTATGAAGGCTCTCATTCTATTGGCCAATTTTAATGTTATTTTGATTAATTTTAGCTGTAGCTGTGAGCTTACATCAATTACTATTATTATATTTTTTAAACAATCATGGGTCGTCCTAGTGGTCAAATAAAGGCCCTTGTAAGTCACTAATTGGTTAGTGGTTATGAGTTCAATCCATGGTGATCATCTACACGTGAATTAATTTCCTAAGAGTTATCTTGACAACTAAATGTAGTAGGGTCAGGCGGTTGTTTTGTTAAAATAGTTGAATTGCGCATAAGATGAACTAGACACTCACGAATATAAAATAAATTATTATTATTCTTAAGATTCACTTATCTTTTCTTATACATGCCACTCTGTTTCTATTTTCTTGTTCTTTTTGCCATCTGTCTAACCCTCTTTTTTTTGGTCCAAATTTGATTTTTGTAATATATGAGATCTATGTTTCTTGGTTAAAAGGAAACATAAGTTTCTTATGTTACTGTTAAATTCTTTTTAATGAACTTCCTTTTGATTTCTTATGACTATTGGCACTCTGCCTTCATAGCATGCTTCATAACTTGCTTTTTTTACAGGAAAAGTTAAAAGAAAAAAAACCTACTTTGATGGAGTCATTAACTCAAACTCTCCAAGCAATGCATACTGCTGGGTGCCTAAGTCTTTCGGATGTCATTGAAGGTGAAAGTTCAATTCTTATTAGATTCATCCAATAGCAAGTTGCAGACAATGTTTGGTTCATAGTGCTTTCATGGTAGCAATGAAATAAGTTTACCCATTCACAAAATTATTCATCATAAGTCATAAGTCTTGAGAATTATTTATAGCTTTGGTTATTTAGTGTCAGAAAGTGCTCAAGAACTTTGTCCAACAAAGAAGATTCTCTTGTTTAAGGATGCAAAGCTTTGATTAACCTTTAAGAAGAACCTAATAACTGATCGAACGGCTCTGATACCAATTGATATGATCTAGGATCTAGATGATATAAAAAGGTAAAAGAAAACAAGATAAACCAAGATTTGATAGGTCTTGGAACCTCCCATCTCAAGAGAATACTCTCTATGAGCCCTACACTAATTCACTCAATATTTGGATGCCTAAACCCTAACCTAACCCTCTCTATTTATAATAAAATACCTTAACTTACTCCCTAAGTAATTGCTAACATACCCTTATATTATTCCTATTTCTACTAAGATCCAACCTATCACAACCCTTTAGGGTTGATCTAGCCGCCAACCATTCTTTGCTTCATTCTCCGTGTGCCGCCGGTTGCTGTTTCTTTCTTATTTGCCTTTCGACCCTCTCTCTCTCTTTCCTATCATGTTTTCTTTTTCTAAACTTTTTCCTTATGTGTTCTTTCAACTTCTCCGGCAATTAGCCTCTAGAAAAAAAAAACCTTTCCTCGCCTTCATCCTTCTTATGTCTTTTATTTTCATTTTTTTTGCCCTATTTTTCTGCCTTTGCTCCTCATCAGTCCTCTTCACGAAAAAACATATGTTTTTTAGCTTACCTTCATCTCTTCTCTTAGGTTTTGATAGCTTCTATGGTTTGATGATTTTAACTTGGTTCTTATCAATTTCAATTTCATTTTGTTTAACAGTTATTCAATTTACAGTGAGAAGTGTGTGCTGGCTCGATGGATAGCCTTTCATGAGTCTAGAGCTTTGTTGGTTTTCAAGGATGTTTTCTTTGTGCTCTCAATCTCTGTTTCAAGAGAGTTTTTTGGTCGTCGTCCTTTTTATCAAGGGCTTCTGTTAGTTCTTAAGTCTTTTTTTGTTGCATTTTTTGGGATAATATCCCAAACTTTCATTGAAAATAGAATGGAAGATAATTCAAGAACAAATAAAAAGGCATACCAAAAAAGGGAGAGGCAAAAAATAATTGGGGAAACCTTATAAAAATGGTCTCCAATGAGGCTTAAATAGTATCCACACATCACTGCAAGACCTTTCCGCTCTAAAAGCTCTATTTTCTCCTTTCCACACAGGCCTCACAAATGGATACACGTTGACTTGCCACAAAAGCCTCTTTTGAAGGGGAGGGCAGACTAAAGACAACAACTCCACCAACGTATCTATGCAAATTCTCTGTCTAGTTAAAACAAATCTGAACTCTGCAAAGAACTGGTTCCAAACCTCAACATCCATATCACAATGCCTAAGTAGATGATTAAGGTCTTTGACTGTTCTTGTGCACAAAATGTAGCTCGTTGGCCTCATTAAGGAGGGTACTCTCCGCCTCACTTGGTCTACTATTCATCTTAACTGGTAGTCTATGGTGTTTGTTTTGAACTTAATGTGATCATAACAGGCAAAGTTGGATTTTATTGTTGGACCCCTAGTCCTTCCAATAGGTTCACAACAAACACCATAGGTTCACTTGTAGTACCTTTTTTGGTTGTCTGGTGAATTCCCCACCCCCCAGGGATTGGGAAAGAGTGCACCAAGACGAAACTTTAAATGTCATAATGTCAAATAAGGTATTCCAATTGGCGAAGTTGTCTTAGAAAATCCTCTGATTCCTTCCAAACCAAACTTCAAACATAGAGCTTTAATTAAGTTAAAGCACACGAATTTTGGAGTTTAAATTTGGATTTTGGAGTTTAAATTTGGTTAAGTGAGAACTTGATATATATTTTCCTTTACTGAGCTTGAGAAGACTCAATTGATGTTGAAAATATTGAAAAGTTTAAACCAACACTTTTAAGCAAAATCACAATGGAAAAAGATATGATTATGACTATGAATCTCGAAAACATAATGAACAAATTGAAGGCTGAATTTGGAGTGATGAACATTTCCTTTGCAAGCATTTCATAGTATTTAAGTGACCGTGCAATAGGATCCAAAGTAAGATATTAACTCTCATTTGGCTGAAAGAGATTCGTAGAGCCTAATAATCAATTTGTCTATTGAATCATCACTATTCACCCTCGAATTTAGATGAGAGAGATTTCACTGTAAAATAACCCTAGGGGTCAAGAGACCATAGTTTTTGGTCATAGACATTAAGATATGAAAGCTTTCAATTTCATTCTCTTTCAATGTCTTAAAAAAAACTAAATTCTATGAAGTAGTGGTTGAGTCCCATACATCTGCAGCCAAACTTGAAGTTTGAGAAGACATTCTATGAAGTGCTGGAAAAACATATTGCAATGATAAATCTCCAACCACACGCCCTCCAAGAGAATGTCGTTGCCAAGAATAAGAAGAGACAAATGTGATACTTGCGACCATGATTTCCAAGCATTCATCCATGGACTTCTTAAGCTATTATTTTTAGCTTGGGAAGAATTCTAATTCCCTTCTCGTGTATACTAGCAATAACCCTTCTTCAGGAAGATACTGTTTCCCCAGATATTTGCCAGCCCCATTTTTCCAACAATGCTTGATTTTTCTTCAAAGCACCAAGGCTTAAGCCTCCTACGTGTTTTGGTTTTGACACCAAAACCCAATTTACAAGATGGTCTAAGGTGAGGTGTTTGATAAGTTAATGTGGTGGCTCACCATTATCCAAAAAACAAAAAGAAAAAGAGAAATAGGAGAATAGTTTTAGGCGTGAACGTGCCTATGTGGAATGTTTTCGTTTTCTGAATCTTGAAGACATAGTTGACAGATTAAAGGCTAAACTTGTAGTGATGATGAACGCTTCCTTTGCAAGAATTTCGTAGTATTTAAGTAACCGTGCAATAGAATCCAAAGTAAGATATTGACTTTCACCAATCAATGAAAATGTTTTTGTTTCCTATAAAAAAAGATGTGCCTATATGAAGTGAAAATATTTTTGGTACTATTCCCCTCGAGCTCTTGTTCAAACTTGATTCTTTCATTCGTGATTATTATACCTTCTTACATCATCTTCAATTGGAGAGAGGGACTCTTTGTTATTCTCTAGACTATGGAGCTCTTTCCTACATTAAAAAAAGTTGGTAATGTGAAAGCGAGCTTAGCCTAGTTGTAATTGGCATGTTTCCTCGACTTGGAGGTCGTAGGTTCGAATCTCCTAACCACCAAATATTGTTGTTGTATTGCAAGTAATGGTTTAATTCATTCTTCTATGGCAGATGTCAAGACAGCAAGCAAAAACAAAGTTCCTCTTGTGCGCTCATTGACTTTAAGCTGGGTTACTTTCTGTATTGAAACTAGTAACAAAGCTATTGTCCTGAAAGTGCATAAGGAATATGTCCCCGTATTTATGGAGGTCAGCAAATCCCTATGCTCTAAGCTTTTCCATGATTAGTTTTCACGTGTATTATTTTAGATTTATTTTATTTGCATCTCGTGAACTATTTCATAATCCTCTGTGATTGTTTGACTTTCTTTTTTCTTCTTGTTTGGACTCTTTGATGATCATAAGTTCATGGAAAAAATATTTATGTGACTCTTTGGCTTGTGGGTTGGGAGAGTTGGATAGGGATAAACAATATTGTTCCAACTCCAAGGTATCGAGACATATGGAGGGGATATTTTCTATATATGTGTGTGTGTGTTTTTCTTTTGGCTTCCTTTTCAATCTATCACGAATTACTCTACTTCTTTGATTTTAGCCAGTTAATGCCTCTTTTTCTGAATTATAAAAGGCTCTTTTTCTTGAGCTTTGTCTGCCATTTCTTATGTATATTATTCTAACAAATTAGTTTCTTGTAGGTGTTTTGACAAGCATTATTTCTTACAAACATGTGTAAGTGTGGGTAATAATATGTTGCATTGCATATTGCTTGTCATTTGTATACATGGATATGGCAGATTGTGAATTATTAGCTCTTTCTTTAGGCTTTACTCATTTGTTTATGCTATTGATTTGTTTGTCTTACTGAATCTTAATGTAAAATATTCTTCTTTTTTAGAGCCTTAATGATGGGACCCCTGATGTGAGGGATGCTGCCTTTTTGGCTTTGGCAGCAGTGGCAAAGGTAGTGATTTTAGGAAACTATATATATATTTTTTTACAGAATTTTTAAAATTAACGATTTGATTATGCTGTTGTAACGAAATTTCTTCTTAACTATGATAGTCGGTTGGCATGAGGCCTCTAGAGAGGTCAGTAGAGAAACTTGATGACGTGAGAAAAAAGAGACTATCTGAAATGATCATGGGCTCTGAAAGCAGTGTACCTTTGAATGGCTCAGGTTTTGACATCTAGTTTCTAGTAGTTCAATATTTGATTAAATTACCTTGTTAATTTTATATTTCATTTATTTTCCAACTCTTACATTTCTCTCTCTCTCTCTGTCTCTCTTTTTTCCCCCTAAATCAACTTTATGTTTGAACAAAGTTTGCTCTACTTAATTTTATGCCAACTTTCTAAAGTATGTTTCATGGCAATGCAGCAAACCAAGCCCCTGGTGCAAGTGTGCCATCAGTTTCGGTAGGTCATAGATATTAAGAGATCTGTTTCTACCGATTTTCTCAGCTTTGTATATGCTATATAATAGTATATACTTTTTTTTTTTTTGAGAATATGCAAAATATGTTATAAGTTATTAATAGCATTCTATAATTATGTCTGTGCATGAAAATGATTCTAGTTTTAGTTGTTTATGAATTCAAATGAATGTGCATTTCCTACTTTTGTATCTATTTCACACATTAGTGAAATGGTATTTTGTTTCCTATGATAAAACGATCCATTTTTATTATTAGAATGGAGAACCAATGCTTTTCGAGAAACATGAGAGAGAACAAAGATGCATTTCTTAATTTTCCATTTGGGACATTTGATAAAATTAGAACAATATAGAGAAGATGCATTTCATAATCATATACATATAGCATGACTTGGTGCCATGATTGAACGGGCAAGCTATAATAGCTCATACACCTTACAAGTTATACGTTCAAACCATGGAAGTTAGTTGCCTTTAAAGTCATATATGTAAACCCATTTGCCTTTCTATAAATTTCTTAATTAGAAATCTTGTAATGTTAGCTGTCTTGTGGGATTTATTCACGGTTCTTGTAAGTTACCATGGAAATGCATGAAAAGAAAAAATGAGCACATTTGTATTTGTACTTTTTTGTAAGAAAACTAAGGTTTGTTTAAAAGATAATAATACATAGTAAAAAGATAAGTTATATCATCAAAGAGGTGACCTTTCTAGAGCAAAATCTCTCTCTCTCTCTCTCTTTTCCCTTTTTCTAAACAAGTTTTGTGGCTTGAATCCAAAAGATACCTAACGGATAATTACAAAAAGACCTTAATGACCACTGCACACACGGTGGCAACTTAATATTTTCTAAAGGAAAGTCTCAATGATGCTCCATCCCTCTTCAAATTCTATTACTTCTTTCAAGCTAGGAAGGGCTTTGTTATGAAACTTGATATTGAAAAGGCATTTGACAAGGTTGATTGGGATTTCTTAGAAGCCATGTTAAAGGCTAAGGGCTTTGGCTCCAAATGGAGAAGATGGATAAAAGGATGTGTATCTACTGCAAATTTTTCCATTATTATTAACGGTCGGCCTAGGGGTAAGATCATTGCAACTAGGAGCCTAAGGCAAGGGGATCCCCTCTCCCCCTTTCTTTTCATTATTATTAAGGATTGCCTTAGTCGTTTGCTGAATAGAGCTACTGAAAAAGAATTTATAAAGGGCTTTTATGTTGGCATTGAATCGATCTAGATTCACCATTTACAGTTTGCTGCTGACACCCTTCTTTTATCGGAATGTAACTCTACGACTATGGACAACTTGATTTGTATGGTCCTGTTCTTTGAATTCATTTCTGGCCTTAATATCAACATGCACAAATAAGAGATCTTGGGCATAAATATTGATGATGAGACAGTCCAAGCTTTTGCTGATAGATTTAGTTTTAAGAGGACATCTTGGCCGACTCCTTACTTGGGTCTTCCTCTCCACGGAAAGCCTAGAACACTGAGTTTCTGGCTCCCCATGATTGAAAAATTCGAGAAAAAGATTAGCTCTTGGAAACACTCACACATATCAAAAGGTGGTTGCCTAACTTTAATCCAAGCTACTCTTTTAAATCTGCCTACCTATTACATGTCATTGTTTCAAATGCCTAGCAAGATCGTCGCTACTCTTGAAAAGTTGATTCATAATTTTCTTTGGAAGGGGATGAACGAGACAAAGGGCCAAAATCTTGTTAAGTGGTCGAAGCTCATAAACCATGTTGATGAGGGGGCCTGGGGATACATGGAATCAAGATTAAAAATTCCGCCCTTTTAGCAAAAATGGATTTAGAGATTTACGACAGAGAGTAATGCGTTATGGAGAGGTGTGATTGTGGCTAAATACGAGTGTTCCCATCCTACGGATTTCATTAACAACAGATCTTTGAAGATGGCGAAAGGCCCTTGGAAAGCGATTGTTCATCATAGTCACTTGATTAACAATAATTTATTATATAGAGTTGGGAATGGGATGCTTACGAACTTCTGGAAGGACCATTGGATCTTAGATGCCCCCCTCTTTGTACTTTTCCCACGGTTGTTCTACCTGACCAACAAAAAAAAGGTTTCTGTATATGGAATGTGGGATGTCACTGATAGTTTTTGGAGCTTTGATTTTAGGAGGAATCTTAAGGATGAGGAAGTGGTGAATTAACCAATTTTCTGCTAGCCCTTGATCATCTTCATCTCTCCCCATCGGTTGACAAAGTTATTTGGAAGCTGGAGTCATCGGGTTCATTCTCCACAAACTCTCTGGTGCGTAATTTGGAGCCCAGGCCTCTGGTTAGTACTCCAGCCATTTTTCAATACATTTGGAAAGGCCCCTCTCCTAGGAAAATTAAATTCTTGCTTTGGGAGATTGCCCACAAGGCTATAAACACCAATGAGAAACTTCAAAGAAGGCTTCCCTATATAAGCCTATCTCCTAATTGGTGTACTCTTTGTCGCCAGGACTCGGAAACTCAAGGCCATCTATTCTCCTATTGTTCGTTCTCTGGGCGTTTTTGGAACCGGTTACTTTATGATTTCAAATGGTGCGGGCCTTTACTGATGGATCCTCTATTGCTGATTGAATGCTGCTTGTTGGGGCACCCTTTCAAGAACAAAGCCAAATTATTATGGGAATCGTTTACAAGAGCTTTTTTTTTAGGAATCTGGTGTGAGAGAAACAATAGGATCTTCCAAGGGGTTGATACACCCTTTGATCGTTTTTTTGATAGCATTGTTCTTACGGTTGTATCATGGGTCAAGAGATATCCATGTTTTAAAGATTACTCTTTCTCCTCCCTTCTTTCTAATTGGAAAAATATTATGCAATTTTTGTTGGGTTCCTTCATGAACCTCATATTTCATACTTATTGAAATCGTTTCTTCATCCAAAAAAAAGACAATGAAAAAAAAACCCTGCAAAAGAACTCTTCCTTTGTCCTTAGAGGAAGGGAACAACACAACCTCCTCCAACATGGATCTATAATCTTTCTCTTCCTGTTTTTTGGTATACTGATTCCTGTTCTCATGCTCGTTGTTGTTAACAGTTAGTTGGATCTTATATCATTTCCTTTGTCTAGTCTTGGTCCTAGTTTCTTTTCTATTTCTTAACTAACTGTTTAGTGTTTTCTCTTCCTAAATATTTAAGTTCCTCCTTCCAGTAAAAGCTTCATGTATTTTTGTTGTTGTTTAATTTCTTAGTTATTATTTTATGATGATATAACGAATTGAACCTTATGCAGGATTCAGATGGTTTATTTGTTAAAAAATCTGCAGCAAGCATGCTTAGTGGGAAGAGGCCTGCACAGGCAGCTGTGAGTTAATTTTACAAGTGTTTTGCTTTCCTAGGCAACCAAGTTTGTTCATTAGTATGGAATACCTTCTTTTCATTATAATCAATATGTTTTGTTTATTTCCCAGCCTTCTAGTAAAAAAGGAAATTCAACGAAATCAGGCACCGGTACGAAAGCAGATGGTGGAGTACCTAGTGTTGCACCCCCGAAATCTTCTAGGCACATTGAAGTTCCAGAAGATGTTGAGGTAATCTAATAACTTGTTTTGTACGCGCTGTCTATAGTTTTATCTTCTTTGTTGATTTTGTTTTTTGGATCATTGGAAATGGTTTTTATGTTTCTTCTACTGCTTCGTTGATTGGTTGAAATGGCATGGCCCCGTCAGATAGTCTTTTCTCTAGTACTAACAACTTTTTCATGGCTGGCTGCAATTTTCTTGATTGTGTTTGGAGAGGAACTATATGATTTCTTAGAATTAAATTTAGACATTGAGTCTGCTTGGGACGAGAGTAGATTGTTACTCATGTTCGTTTAGGAACATGCATATAGGCTTCATCCATTCTCATGTTGAATTTTAGATGGAATTGATTCTTAATTTTTTTTTAGTTTTGAGAAATTCTAATGAATAATATTGTTTTGCTTCTTAGTTTCTGAAAAAATATATTTGTTTATGGTTGGCTGCTTCTTTATGTATGGTCTAATTTTGCTGTTTTCACTACACGTTTGTAGCCGGCTGAGATGAGCCTTGAAGAGGTGGAGAGCAAATTAGGTTCTCTTGTTGAAGCAGATACAGTTTCTCAGTTGAAGAGTACTGTGTGGAAAGAACGTCTTGAAGGTTTTCATATCAATGAACTGATGTTATTACCTATTGCCTTAGTTACTCTGGTTGGGCACAAAATCGTATAGCATTTTTACTGCTCAAGAATGATAAAGACAAAAACTTTGTTGTTTCTGGATTCAACTGTTAGCAAGTAATTGTTTCTGGGATATATCTGCTAAGTAAATATTTGTTTCTGGAATATACGTGCTGAATAACTAACTGCATTTCACCAATCTCTCTACTTTAATACTAGCTATTGACCAACTTTAGTTGTTTCATTAACAACAATTATGTTTCAAAGCTTGATTGACATGCCTTTATTTAAAAGCTCTTTTTCTTAGTCCTATTCTGTTGTCTCTTTCGGCTTTTATTCTATTTGTTTTGTTCTGTTTTTTCTTTTGTTCCCCTATATAGTATCAAGAGCTTTTATCTCCTCCATTTACTAAATGAAATCTTGTTTCTTTAAAAAAAAAAAAAAAAAGTTTCAAAGCTTGATGGTTAAATGTAAACCTGTTAGATTTCAATAAAAGAATAAAAGTTGGCTAATGTTTGACTACCATATTGATTATCATTCAACAGTATTTCTAGCTCTCCTTTTAGAGTTGCTTCCCTTTTTTTGCATTTTTTATTTTCTTAAATATCTGTGAGTGTTCAGGCCAGTTTACGTGCGCTTCGATTATTCTTTTGGGGATGTGCACAGTATTATTTTATTATTGCATTGACTCTTAAAAACATTTACTTATATTTCAGCAATATCTTCATTGAAGCAACAAGTAGAGAGTTTGGGAGATCTTAACCCGTCAGTTGAGATACTTGTCCGTTTACTTTGCATTATCCCTGGTTGGAGTGAGAAAAATGTTCAGGTTTTACTCTAACTCTGGTACTACATTTTCCTTTTTTATTTGGTTTTGTGTGGGCCACTAAATATTTATGTGCTCAAGCTGAATGATGCAGGTTCAGCAACAGGTCATTGAAGTCATAACTTATATAGCCTTCACTGCAAAAAAATTTCCAAAAAAGTGTGTCGTACTTTGCCTTTCAGGTGGATAGCTTGGACCACTGCAATTGAGTAGCTGGGTTTGAATGCTTGTTTCCTTGTTTTGTTTTTTGGAAAAGCATATTTTCACTGATGCAGCGAATCGTTACAATTAATTAATCTTGGAGAGAAGAAAATCTCATAAATCTCAAAATATACTAAATTAGCAAATAAAACCAACCCAGATTTAAAGTTTGACTACATGTTTATACCCACAGGTCATAACCCTTACCTGAGATAAACTTACCCTTGAAAGATGAGAATTCAAATTGTTCATTTAATAAAGAACCGACAATGGGTTTAATTAGAATACAAGAGATGACCTATTTATAAAAGAAAAAGATAAAATCTAATCATAAAAAGAAATATGACCTAATCATAAAAGGAAAAGATAACACCTAATGGGTTTAAATAGAAAATAAGATTTAATCTAATTCTAAAAGGAAAACATAATTAAAAAGATAAAAAGTACTATTTTACTAAAAATAACATAAACCAACACTTACCAAAAAGCCCCTCTAATTAGAATCCTTAATGAAAGTAGTATAACTAGAATTCTTTTTTAAAGGGATTACAGTAAAGAGCTATGAAACTAAGCGAGCTCAAAGTTTTCTCAGCTCGTTCTTTTATTTAAAATTCTTTAGTTTCTTTCTATCTAAGCTTTCTCATCTTGTTCCATCATAACCAACATGGATTAACCTAGTGGTCAAAAGGGCATTAGGTAACCAATTCAATTCATGGTCGTCACCTACCTAAGAAATAATTTCCTACGGGTTTTTTTGACAACCAAATGTTGTAGTGGGCTAGGCGGTTTATTCCGTGGCCGTGAGAATAGTCAACGTGTGTATAAGCTGGCCTGACCCATACACTCATAGATATTATAAACAAAATCCAAGCGTAATCTTTATATAGTTGGCCATAGAATCTTTGACTAAACAATAGCCGCTCTCTATTATCTTCATTAAATAGCTGTTGTAATAAGTATATTTTAATATTTCTTTTTACATAAAAGTTTGGTTTTCTTTTCTAAAACAAATTGAAATTCCAGCTGAAGAGAAATGACAAGATTTAACTTTGAATTATTTCTCTCTCATTCTAGATCCTACATTCTTTTCTTTTTTCTTACAAAATTTATTCTACATTATTGTTGACTGATATAATTAAATTTACCCCAACCCACTAGCTTAGACTTTTAGGTTGTTTGGTGGTTTAACATAATTCAACAATTATTAACCAGTGGAAATATGAATGTTTTTATATTATCTACTTGATAGGTATAAGTGAACGTGTAGCAGATATTAAAACTTGTGCTCAGGCAATGAAATGCCTTACTACTTTTTCAGAAGCAGTTGGCCCAGGATTTATTTTTGAAAGAGTAAGTATGGTTCTACCGTTTATTAACTGATTTATTTTTCCATTGGTTAGTATCTTTTGAGCATCAGTCTGTCTATAGTTTTGTTCTATAGTTTGTATTTCTTGAGAATTAGTGTCTTTTCATTGAGAGTTTTGTCTCTCTTGTTAAAAAAAAGAAGAATTGGCAGCACTATTGTGACAGAATCCATGTGCACGTATGTACTTTATACATCTGTTTATGGTTCTGCTTGTTTATTGTTGTTTCTGCATAAAGTAGACCAGTCGTGCAGTTACAATTTGTATATATTTTTTTATTTTTTCATCTATATATTAAATTATATTTCCATTGAACTCTTAGCTCTTCAAAATCATGAAAGAGCACAAAAATCCGAAGGTGCTTAGCGAGGGACTGTTGTGGATGGTTTCTGCTGTTGAGGACTTCGGTATATCTTTTTTAAAACTCAAGGTACTTGGTTCCTCTTGTTTGTATACCAGAAGTGTTAGGCTCTTCTTTCTGAACTATTTATAGTCCAATGTGATCTATTTATCAATGGTTGAAAATAAATTTCACAGGATTTGATTGATTTTTGTAAAGAAACTGGTCTTCAGTCCAGTGCTGCGGCTACAAGGAATGCTACTATTAAGCTTTTAGGCTGTGTGCATAGATTTGTTGGACCAGGTGACGAGATCCTTCCCATCTGTTTCTTTGATTGTATCTTTAATCATTGACCTTCTCAATTCCACCTCTTTAACCTTCTCTCAATTTTGCAGATCTTAAAGGGTTTCTTACAGATGTGAAACCTGCACTTCTTACTGCAATTGATGCTGAATTTGATAAAAATTCATTTGAGGTACGTGAGGCCCTAGATCATACAGACGCCAAATAAACAAACACATTTGCATTGGATTATACTTTTTTAGAGTTCTTGTTTGTCTGTTAAGTCTTAGGGTACCGCTGCTGATCATACAGACACCAAATAAACAAACACATTTGCTTATGTATTGGATTATACTTTTTTTTAGAGTTCTTGTTTATCTATTTGCATTTAGGGTACCGCTGCTGCTCCAAAAAGAACAGTCCGGGCAGAAGAACTAACATCATCAACATCTGTTGGCGGGACAGATGGTCTGCCACGTGAAGATATTAGTGGGAAGGTTACTCCACTGCTGAAGAATTTTGAAAGTTCCGACTGGAAGGTTCTATAGTTGACTCTGTTTGTTTAGCAATTTCTGTTTTATTGCTGACTTCGCTAGAATTTGTTTTTATTTAGCTGCTTAATACACATTCCTCGCATTTTAGGTTCGTCTTGAGTCTATTGAAGCTGTGAATAAAATGTTGGAAGAAGCTAATAAACGCATTCTACCTACTGGGACATGTAACCTACTGGGACATTTTCTTCTTCTTCTTTTTTTCATTTTATAATATTTTTTGTTGATAATTCATTTGTAAATATTTGCCAGCGGACTTACTTGGAGCTCTAAGAGGGCGCTTGTATGATAGCAATAAAAATCTGGTCATTGCAACTTTGGCAACCATCGGTAATGTTGCTTCTGCAATGGGTCCAGCTGTTGAAAAGTCGGGCAAGGTTTGTTGTGGATCCATAGACAATTTCTTCTTAGTTTATTATCCTTAGGAAGTTGACCTTCAATAGTCCTTTATCTTGTGCACAGGGAGTGTTGTCAGATGTCTTGAAATGTCTTGGTGACAACAAAAAGCATATGAGGGAAGCCACTATGATTGCTTTAGATGCCTGGCTAGCTGCTGTCAATTTTGATAAGATGGTATGTCTTTACCCCGTATGGTATAGTTACAATCAATGCCTAACATTATATGACAGTAATATTTGTCCTTCCTTCAGATTCCTTACGTGACATTAGCTCTAGTGGATAATAAGCTCAGTGCAGAAGGGAGGAAGGACCTTTTAGAATGGTTGTCAAGGAAACTTTCTGGAATCAATGATTCTTCTGATTCCATACAGCTGCTAAAACCAGCTTGCTCTGCTTTGACGGTACCATATTTCTGACAATGTGGCTGGATTTTTTGGACATATATTTAACTTGTTCTTTTCTAATGGCTTACGATAATTAAATTTACTCTAGGACAAATCGTCTGATGTTCGAAAAGCAGCGGAGGCATGCATTAGTGAAGTTTTAAGAGTTGGGCGACTGGAAGCAGTATGCATCATGAAAACTCTTCTGCATTTACTATTCTACTGAGTCCTGAGCATTTCCTAAATCTGTTATGCTTTCTCTATCAATAGGTCGATAAAATTCTTAAAGATATTAGTGGGCCGGCCCTGACCCTTGTTCTTGAACGACTAAAACCCCATGGTGCTTTTCAAGGTATGTTTCCGCTCTTAGGCTTTTTTTCTCTTTTTTTTTTCTTTTTTTCTTTTTTGTCTTACTGTCTTAAGGAATAAATTTGTTAAACTTGTTTTTCACAGAATCCTTTGAGTCAGCTAAACAAATTACCTCGAGCTTGACATCCAAAAATGCTCTAAAAGTTGGAAAGGCCACTTCAATTGGCGTTGCCAAGCATGCAAATAAAACTACATCATCAGTATGTTTCTCTGGCTTCAATCAATAGCATTTTTGTAGTTTGGGAACTACTTTAGTGATCATATTAGTCACCTCTTGGCCTCCTGAACCTGCCCGTCTATTTTTACAGAGAGGCGCCATTACAAAGGGAAATAAGACTGAATCCTTAACATCTGCCCATGATTTGGCTATTCAATCTCAGGCTTTGTTAAATGTCAAGGACTCAAATAAGGTGCCTCATCTTCTTATCAACATCCTTCAACCTGATCTTATTATTTAATTTGAATAAGTTTTTCATTTGATTGACTTGTTCATCTGTAGGAGGAAAGAGAGAGAATAATAGTTCGTAAGTTTAAGTTTGAAGAACCACGCATAGAGCAGATTCATGACCTCGAGGTTTGTACATAAGTGTGTTGTGTATGAATTTTATTGGAAATTTGTTGTAGATAGCAAATTCTAGCAACCCTATTTTAATTATGGCAACTTTTTAAAAATATTTCATACATAGTAAAATATGAAATACTTAACTTGATTGAAGCCTATCAGTAACTTTTCACTTGATTCACTTGATTGAAGTCTGTCAGTTTTGTGGCTATCAATTTCAGGTGATTGAATCTTTTTTTGCTATATTTGAATTTTATCTAAAATTTTGACATTTGAAGCATTTTTTCCCCTTTTTTTGCTGCTTATAAAAAATCCCCAATTTTATTTTCCATTTTTTTTATTCGCGTGTGTCATGTCAGCTTATGCGCCGTTTGACACATCCTAATTGCCAAATGTTCACATCGATATATTCTTTTAATTTCCGAATTTTGGCTTCCATGCAGAATGATATGGTGAAGTATTTCAGGGAGGATTTGCAGAGAAGGCTGTTAAGCACTGATTTTAGGAAGCAAGTTGATGGTCTAGAGATGCTGCAAAAGGTATTTTATTATGGAAGCCTGCATTTGAAACTCATGGCACATTCCGAAGTGTTGCAATTACAAATTTCTATGACTCCAGGCACTTGCGTCAATTGGAAAGGATGTTATTGAGGTTCTAGATATTCTACTTAGATGGTTTGCTCTGCAATTTTGTAAATGCAATACAACATGTCTATTAAAGGTATAGCTGAGACTTCCCCTAAACACATACATTCTTTTCCTTTTCCCACACATTATTTTCTATCTGAGACGTCTAATTAGGTTGAAATGATCAGGTGTTAGAGTTTCTTCCTGAACTTTTCGAGAACTTGAAGAATGAAGAGTATTGTATAAATGAGTCTGAAGCAGCCATCTTCCTTCCATGCTTGATAGAGAAGGTGCTTTAGAGTGCTTTGGATTTGCTTTCAAGTTTCAAGTAGTTGGTTGCTCGAAATTTTATGTGTGGTTTTGCGCTGAGATAATTTACTTGTAATAAAATGTTTTTGTTGTTTATTCTAATTTGTTTTGCCTCTGAGAAAGACACTTATTCTACTGCCTTGTGCTGTAGTTGGGACATAATATTGAGAAAGTGAAGGAAAAGATGCGGGAGTTGACCAAACAAATCATTCACACTTACTCTGCAACAAAAATGTTCCCTTACATACTAGAGGGTTTACGTTCTAAAAATAATCGCACTCGGATCGAATGTGCTGACCTTGTCGGATTTTTAATGGATAATTATGGATCTGAGGTAAAAGCATTAAATAAGTTTGTGTATGTGTGATTTTTGGTTTCAACTAAATTCTTTTTTTTTTTTAGATTAGTGGTCAGTTTAGATCACTGCAAATTGTTGCAAGCTTAACAGCAGAGCGTGATGGTGAAATTAGGAAAGCTGCCCTAAATACCCTTGCTACTGGTTACAAGATTCTTGGTTAGTCTTGATGTTACAGATCACCTGTCCCCCCCGTTTTAGAAATAACTTGGCTTCATCATGATGGTCAATTATTTAATTTTATGTATTTCAGTATGTAACACTTCATTGTTTCAACTTGTTCTTGCCTTCATCATTTTTCTTGGTAGAGATAGTGAGAGAGGAATGTAATGCTTGGCTTCCTTCCGTTTCTGTAATTTATGCTTGCCCACGGATGATTGTTCTTTTTATTTATTTATTTATTTTTTTAATAGGTGAGGAGGTTTGGAAATATGTGGGAAAACTTACAGATGCTCAGAGAAGCATGTTGGATGACAGATTTAAGTGGAAGGTCTGTTTATGTTTTGCATGCATGAAAACACCTCGTAGGCCTAAAATAACAGAACATCTCCAACATTTTGATGAATGAATGTGTAGATGCGCTAATTATGTCTGTAACTATGAATGACATGGTAAAATTTCTACCATGTTTCCATTTTCAAATCTGCACTTGTGTAAAACTTGATCCAGGTTAGAGAAATGGAGAAAAAGAAGGAAGGGAAGCCTGGTGAAGCCAGAGCTGCTATGAGACGGCCTCTTAGGGAGTATGAGTATGTACCTTATTAACACCTAATCATTTGTATTTTTGTCTTTTCAAAGGGCTTGATGTTGTGTCATGGTGTTTGTTTTGTTCAATAATTATGAAGCCTACTGGTATTTGTTTGTTTTTTCTGAAATGACGATAGACCTGCTTTGAGACAGTCTTGTAGGGAATATGTTTAATCTGTGAAACAGTCTCTTAAGAATTATACTCTCTATAATCACATCGCTTAGAGGAGAATTTTTTTTCTTTGGTAATTCACCTTGTGTGATTGATAAGCTCATTCCTTCCTAAAGGATAATTAATTCCATCAATGAAATACCGTTTCTTCTTCTTCTTAGCAAAAATGAAAGAAAAAAAGAATAAACTGAGTTTTCTTGGTGCATGCAAGTTGACCTAGATAGACACTCGGGAAATACAATTATTTTGATATCATTAAAAATTAATGAAATAGGTGACCACCATGAATTGACTCCCTGATTGTTACGTTGAATTCTTCGGTTTTGGTTCAATCCTTTGTCACATAATTCATTTATATGTATGGTTGTATAGTCCCATAGTTTATATTTTTCTAATTTTAGTTTTTGTAATTTCTTTCTAGATCTGAAGTAGCCGAGCAAAGTGGGGAAGTTTCTCGATCCATGCCTGGAACAATTTTAACAAGGTATTTGGATATTCTGAACTACGTTACAATATTGCTGCATCATAGATTTAAAATGTATGCATTGTCATGCCTCCATGATGAGTGCCATCAGGCTCGTATCTTGATGCCATGGTGGATACTTGGCTTTCTTTTCCCTTTACATGCTATGTCCTACTTTCAAGAAAACGAAAGGAAAAAATGCTCTAATTTCTTCAATTTTTGGATGGGATGCCTATTTCTCAAACAAGCCTTTGTTTCTTTTGTTTTTTATTGTTTCATTGTTCATGGGAATTATATTTGTGATACAATTTTTTATTTGGTTGGACTCAAGTTCGTTGTTGATTATATTATGCTTGGCTCCAGGAAAAATTATGGTTCTGAGCTTAATATAGAGAGACAATCGGTGCCGCAACCACTTACAACAGCAAATGCTCCTATAGATTGGAATGAAGCAATGGACATTATTTCTTTTGGTTCGCCCGAGCAGGTGAAAAACTCTCTTTTTCTTATAATTTCTTCTTTCTTATGAATTTCTTCTCCAACGGGCTATATGTTATTATTTATTTGCAAACATAACTGTTACTGATGTTTGCCTGCATCTGAAGAAATCTTAATTATTAATGTCGTCTTACAGTAGGGACTAGGTTCCATGCCAACCCATGATGTATTAAAGCCAAAATCACTAATCCATAGATGTATTGTTTTCTTTTCTGTCATCCTAAACTGACTATATTTTCTCACTTATTGTATGATTTATATAAATTAGAAATGCTTAAGTTTGTATATTATTTCATTTAATTCACCAATATGCTTTTCTACCCTCATTATGCTTTCATATGAATAGCATCCGTAGGCCATTGACACCTAGCTTCTCCTCTATTATATTTAAACAGTTGAACTCGATTGAAGTTTTCTTGGGTTAAAACAGTATATTTATGTTGTGTATTTGGGTACCTATTGCAGTCTGTGGAAGGAATGAAAGTGGTATGCCATGAGATGGCTCAAGCATCCAGTGACCCAGAAGGCAGTTTAATGGATGAGCTATCAAGGGATGCTGATAGACTTGTTTTATGCTTGGCAACAAAAGTAATAAGTGCTATTTCAGCCTCTCATATTTCGATAAATTTGGCCCATTTTGTGAATTTTTCCTTCTTTTATCTGTTTTCTGTTTAGGTTGCCAAGAATTTTGACTACAGTCTGACTGGAGCTTCTTCAAGGTCCTGTAAATATGTTCTCAATACCCTTATGCAGGTGCTTACCACTCAATCTTCATTGGGGTTCTAAGAATTGTGCCTTCCAATCGTTAATTCTACTTAGGAATTGTAGCAACCAAAAACAAACATTAATTCAATGTATTTCTTTCCAATGAACTTTGAAAGATTTTTGGTAATTGGAAAGTTCATTTTTGCTGCAGACATTTCAAAACAAAAGACTTGCTCATGCGGTCAAGGAGAATACTCTGAACAATCTTATTACTGAACTCCTATTGTGGCTTTTGGATGAACGAGTTCCACATATGGATGATGGAAGCCAACTTTTGAAAGCTCTAAATGTTTTGATGCTAAAGATTCTGGTAATTACTCAAGATGCTTCTTATAGGGAGAGCTTTTGGGAAATTGTTTATAATAAGTTAAAGATGTTTGTTTTTTGTGCAGGATAATGCAGATCGTACTTCATCTTTTGTGGTACTAATCAATTTGTTGCGTCCGTTGGAACCCTTGAGATGGCCGTCAACTGGGTCCAAAGAGTCATTTGCTTCTAGAAATCAGAAGTTCTCTGATTTGGTTGTAAAATGTCTCATTAAACTTACAAAGGTAGTCTTCGTTAATAACTCCTTTTTGTATGTCTTCCAGAGCTACCATTGACTGCACCTTTCATATCTCTTTTGACTTTTGAATCCCCAATACATCTATTTGGAAGCTACTATTGGTAAATTTTCGAAAAAGAAAATTGCAGAAGAATCTGCTTTCAGATTTACACTATCCTTTTAAACAAAAAAGTATTAATAAAAGTTCAAGTAACAGGATTTCATTCTTATGGAAATGGTGTTGCTTTAATGCTCTGCTTGTGTATATGTATGCATGCATATATACCATCTAGATATTCTGGCTGTTCACTTTGAACGAGAGAGATATTCAGAAATTGGCTTCCCCTTGACACAGGTCCTTCAAAGCACTATATATGATGTTGATCTTGATCGCATCTTGCAAAGCATTCATTTATATCTACAAAATCTTGGGATGGAAGAAATTAGAAGAAGGTAACCATTGTATTTGGCATATGGTTTGTTTATTTTACTCATTTGACCTACCCCACCAAAAAAGTATAATTGTCTTTTATTGGGTTTATAATATTTTGTTTATGTGGCTCTTCCTCATTAAAGAGCTGGAGCTGATGATAAGCCTCTGCGGATGGTTAAAACTGTTCTACATGAACTTGTAAAGCTCCGTGGTGCTGCAATAAAGGGTCATCTTTCGATGGTTCCTATTGATATGAAACCTCAGCCAATTATTCTTGCCTATATTGATCTTAATCTCGAGGTAGAATAGTTTATATGGTAAATTCTATTACTATTATTATGGTATTGAGAAATACTGATAGCTTTTGAAATCTCTACATCCAAGCAGACTTTAGCTGCAGCAAGAATGTTGACCTCAACTGGGCCTGTTGGCCAGACTCATTGGGGTGACTCGACGGCAAATAATACATCTTCTGGCACACAGTCGACTGATGCACAGTTGAAGGTATGGACACATACAATAAATTCTTTCTTATTTGTCTTTTAAGTTATCGTCAGTTATGTATACATTATTGCATTTATTTTCTTTCGAACTTGCGTCATAGATCAATCTTATTTTTCTGATTTTCTGCGTTTTACTGCAGCAAGAACTGGGCGCTATATTCAAGAAAATTGGGGATAAGCAGACGTGCACCATTGGATTATACGAGTTATATAGAATAACTCAACTTTACCCAAAGGTAATGGGTTATTTTTCTACATAAATATCGTTATTATAATAAATGTATATGAACAGAGAGGTGAGGTTTTATTTCAGAGGAAAGGCCACGATAAAAGAGGGTTGCTCCCTCCAGAACATTGAAAATTAGATTGGGCTTTGTATTTTGGGGAGGATCACGATGACTTGCTTTGTCTTTTCTAAATATAAAAATGAGAAGCGTATGCAGTCGAGTTGCTTAGCATCATCTGTTGCTTTTCTCAGGTTGATATATTTGCTCAGCTTCAAAATGCTAGCGAGGCATTTCGCACATACATTAGAGATGGTTTGGCCCAGGTTTGTCTTTGTCGTTGCTGTGAATAGCCTACTGAGATATTGAAATCATCATGTTAACTGAGTAATCGACGATGTGAGAGATGTTATACAATTTTCTCCAGGTTTTAGTTATGGGGCCGATGTGTTAAATAACTATATGATTATTTGTAGATGGCTTGAAAAAATTATTGCATGTCCCTGATACCTACCGGTTGAATGTTCCTTATTATTGCAACAAAACTACCTTTTTTATAACCATTGTGGGTTGCCCTAGTAGTCAAAGAGGGTCTTGGGGATCCAAGAAGTTATACATGTAATTTATGGTATACTTGACATTCAAATATTGTAGAATCAGACGGGTGAGAATAGTCGAAGTGCGTATAAGTTAGACTGAACACTCACGTATATAAAAAAAGAACTAACTTTTAATCCTACAATTTCATTGCAGATGGAGAGGAATGCAGCAGCGGGAAGAACACCTTCAAGTTTGCCCTTGTCAACACCTCCTCCAGCTTCCATGGCTTCTTCGCCCGACTTTGGACCCTTATCTCCTGTACATACCAATGCTTTAACAGAATCAAAATCACTGAATGTGAAACCCGAACCGACTAACTTTAGATTGCCACCATCATATACCGAAGAGAATAGGAATGAAAAATATATCAGCGGAGGTAAAATGTTACTGTTGTTTGAATTGAGCTTATGCTTGCTTTATTCACACCACAGTATGTATTCCATTTAATCTGATTATGGATAATTTCCTGGAAAACCCCAGTAACGAGTGGGACACTTGATGCAATAAGAGAGAGGATGAAAAGTATGCAATTAGCCGCGGCTAGTGGAAACCACGAACCGGGAAGCAAGCCATTAATGTCTGTAAACGACAATTTACCCCAAGGAATGATTTCTCAAGCATCATCAGAGCCCTTCGGTATCGAAAATTCTACTCAAAGCGGGGTCCTTCCTATAGACGAGAAGGCGTTATCCGGACTTCAAGCCAGGATGGAAAGACTCAAAAGTGGGACTATTGAACCTCTGTGAAGTCAGTATGCAAGAAGATGTGAGAGCTCTACCAAGAAGACTTCAAAAGGCTGAACACAAGCCGCGGTCGTGTACAAAAGAAGAGCAAAAATGTGAGAGCTCTACCATATCGTTTATTTGTTGCTCCTGCTTATTTTTCCAGAGCGCAAATTTGTATAAATTTCAGGATGTCGGGTCGTTCAAAGTCGCCAGCATTTTTGGTGTTTTAAAAGAATTGCTATTAAACCAATGGCAGTCACTTCCATTAAACTATAATATTGTTGTAATCACACCATATTCTTTCATTTCCCCACTTCCAACGTAAATGAAAATTTACTTCAAGCGTCATTTCTAAGTCGATTGATGATTGATTGTTGAGTATTTCTATAATTACTCCCTCCATTTTAATTTAGAGCTTCGTAGAGCTGCCTCGGAGTGTTTGCTCACTCATTGAAGCATTATGTTCATATAATAATTATTTCATATGTTGTGAAAAAAATTTATACTCTGATCGGTGCCAAAGCTTCAATCCCATTGAGGTTGTTTTTCTTTGATTTTTTATATCACCCAATTGATTATTTTTAATAATTTCATAGTCAAACATTTTTTCCCTTAATCAGGAATTTTGGCTTGATTCTCAAGAAACAACTCTTTTTTTTTTCTTTTTTTCTTTTTTTTTTTTTTAATTATACCTAATTGTGGTTGTTAAAGTCTAGATACCAGTACATATACTAAACATATAATTTCTTAAGTGTAATATATATAAAGAAAATTTGTTTGTTTCTCAACTTGGTGTATAATATGAAAAGGTTTTCAATAGTTCACATGAAAAAGGAGTGGAGAAGTTGGACATCGATGGAGTTGAAACTTTGACTTTAATTTTTGCAAAGAGGAGTAATTTAATTAAAATTCTTGATGGAAATAATGAGAGTGAATCATTTCAAGTCAAATAGGAGTGCACAAAGCCGACCAAATATTCTCTAAAAAAGTAATTTTGTCGACAAGTGAAAACAAAGGTCTCCAACTAACTTTTCTAAATATGAACATCAAGAAGCTTCCCCATTGCTTTTATTTCTGCATTTATTGAATGTACAATATCTCCAAAACAGGCTGCAGCCCCCTTCTTTCAGCTCTCATTATACAATCCCATTTCATCTAATTAAACCTCAAATTTGAAAGATGTTAAAATCCAAAGTTCCAATAAGATTTCAGTACATACATCTCAACTATCGACATACACTTTCTAATCTTAGAACATGAATGGTAAGTTCAACCTCTTAAAATTCAAGAGCCCTCCCTCTTGATTAGACTTTTATGACTAATTGAATTAAAGTTTTTTTTTTTTTTTTTTTTTTCTCAATAATTTGTTCATCGACTATGACTTGCTAGTGGACAATTTTTAATTTAATTTTGAAGATATATTATCTAATTGGAATCTTTATAACTTTGAACTAATGAATTTAAAGGCACCAAAGAAAAGATAGAAGAAGCAATTAACAATGTTTCATTAAATAACACTCTATCTAATACAACTTTGGGTCTTTTTTAGTGTCTTGAGGACCCCATGTCCTGTAGTGATTAGGAACATAATAAATCATCACACTTTGAATACAATACAAGAAAAGGTTAATATCTCAGCTTCTACTGTAAAATCACACTCTTACCATAGAGGGGAAAAAGAAAAACAAAAAAATAAATTAAAAAATCTCTCAGTTTTGTTGCTATACAACGAGGGCATTTAGAAGGCCCTGATATTTGCAAATGTGTAGTAGTAATTAATGAACAGCCACACTCCAAAAGGATCAAAAGAAGGTGGTGGCAGTTTTGGGACGTTTCCATTTGACCGCGAGCGGCAGCACAGCACAGCAATAATACACAAATTGAAGTACTTATAATTAAGAAACTAAACTAACCTCCAAATTCAGAGTGTTGGGATTAGCAGGATGAGGAAATGGTGGAGAGTGTGGTGGCTGAAGCAGAGGATGTTCTTGGAGATGGAAATGCTAATTGCTTCAATATTACAGTCGGGACAGCGCTGGTTTTTCTCCTCTCTTGTTCTTTCATCACTTCTCCTCCAAACATTTCCAGTTTCTCCAAATTTGTGCTCTCCATCATCTTCTTTCCTTTGAACAAAACTGCTTCTATGTTCTTCTGCCTTAGCATTTCTTCTGCCTTTTCCAATATGTTGCTCCCTTTTTGTCCTCTTTTTCCCTTCTCCAAACCCCCTCCTCCATAATTGTTCTTTGCTACAATTCCATTCCCCTGAGACCATAACACAAATCCCCTTGTTTGTTACACGAGTAAATTGATCGATGATTTATAAAGAAAATCTTAAACTTTAATTCCATGTCATTTCATCTTTGATGGACATTCTCAAAGTGAAAGATTAAAACTTTTAACCTGTGATTCACATTCAAAGTTGTCTTGTAACTTTTATGAATTCAAAATTTTATGCGCGGAAGAAGGGAATTTGAGTTGAATACCTGAACACGTATATAATTGCTTGTCCTGTGCGGACCAAATGCCATAGAAACAGCTTGATCAACCTATAAAATATAGAGAACCACACAATAATTAGCTCACCAACCCATATTAATTAAATGAATTAGACCCATTTCTTTCTCATGCCTCTCTTTTTAAATGTTAATGAGATTCTCTTGTTGTTTGCATATATATTGTTTTTAATTATGAAATATTTATTTTATAAAATTAATGGTTAGAGGAAAATGATTTGTCATGCAATAAAGTTGTCCAAATACGGCCTCTTTTTAAATGTTAGTGACCCAAAATATTAAATGCCAAATCTCTTTACTCTTCTGCTCCTTCGACCGACAAATCTATCCATATCAATTCAATAGCAAAATTTGTACTACGGATTTATCTTCTTTTTTTAGTTAATAATTAATTTATTGAATTTTCAGCAAGTTTTAGTGTGGAAGGGTAAGATTTGGTAATTTACCACGTCAGAAGCGCCCTCTCCGGCGATTCTTGTGAAGGCGGCTGGTAACGAATTTAGGTTTACGGCGCCGAAATCTGAATCTCCGTTTCCGAGGGACACTACGAGGAGATCTTCGACGGTGTTGCAGAACGGAAATTCTTGTTTATTGTTCAACACATGCGTAATAGCGGCGGCCGTCGGGTTGTTCATGGCTATGCCGCCGTCGACGGCGGTGATTTTAGATCGCCTGTCGACTGACCACATTTCGACGGCTCCGGCGACTGTCGGTTCGGCAGAGGTCGCAACGCAAACGTCGCGAATCTTGAAATCGTAACCGTCCATTTCGTGAGCGTCGGCGCGCGAAAACAGGAACGGCGCTCGCGTGGAGAGATCGTAGCACGGAATCAAAACCGATTTCAAAGTGTCCTTTAACGTGCACTCACCAAACGTCTTCCTAAACAACTTCTCCACCTTCGTCGGCCGGAACACGCGTCGGAAAATTCCTCCATCCGTCGGCCGGAAAATGTCGCGACGGTTCTTAATCAGAAAATTCAAAGCTCCTTCCGCCGTAAACAGAGGAACACCGTCTTTTCCCCTAGTAAACAGCAGCGCCGCGAGAATACCTCCCGCTCCGGAACCAGCAACCACATCGAAATAGTCGGCAATGCGAGCATTTGGCTTCCCCGATTTCCGACAAAGAAAATCCTCAAGATACGCCAGTGACTTAGCGGCGAGAATTCCTTCGGTGGATCCTCCGCCGTCAATACTCAGAATCCTGACCTTTCCTGCGTTCTGTTTTCCAGATTTGAAGGCATTTCCGTCCGCCGGAGCCTGAGCGGCGACGTGTAGCTTGGGATTGGAATCATCGCAGCCAAAGAGAAACTTATTTTCCAAAATGGAGAAGATCTCATAAGTTAGCTTATCAACATCAAAGCTCACAGACTCGATATCGTTAACCTTAGGAAACGATGCGACAGCCGCCATTTTCGACAAATCGAAGCAGCAAAATCAAACAACAGAGTCAATTAGGATCGGAAATGGAGATGAAGAGTTGCAAAGAGAAATTGGAGAAGAAGAAATGGAGAAACGAAGAGATGAAGAGGACGGAAGTGGCGGGGGAGTTTATATAGCAAACAAAAAACAAGTGAATGGTTACGTACGTGCGGCAATGACTTTAGGTAATTCGCGCGTGCATTCTATTTTATCTTCCCTTATTAATATATTTTATCATACACGAACATTCCATGATTTGGACACACAATTAAATAAAAACAAAAACTTTTTTTTTTTTTTAATCTTTTTTGTAATTAAAAATGAGGCGTATTTGGCGGAGGAAAAATTAATTTAATCTCATAATGTCTGTTAGGAGGGTAGCCACATATAGAGGCATAAAATGGTATACTTAGGGCTATTAGAATCGACTTTAGTAATATATAATTAAAATTTAATTGGCTACTATGCTTTTGTTATGGGGAAATTAATTTGAATAATTAACTGGAATGAGTTTGGTGTATGTTCCGTTCCCTCCAAAGGAAAACAAATTAACTTTCCGTTGCAGCCCTCCACTTATTTCCAAAATAAAGGCCAACAAGTTTTGCTTTTTGGAATTTCCCCCTTTCCTTTTTTTATTATTATTTTTATTTTTACCATCAATAACACAAAGGGAAACTAAGCTTTGAGTTAGCGATTCGAATTTGTCACCGCGGTTTCTAGCTCTACCCTTTTTCTAACATTTTCCTTTTCCTTTCTAATCATCATTTCATCTCATCTTTCTATTTTAGTTATATGTTGTAGTGCATCAATTTTCAAAACTGATTTCTATTTCAGTCATCTAAACTTTAAATGTTGAATTTTAAAATTATGTTTTCTTTGCTGGTAGATTCGTTTAAACTTCCATTTTTTTTAATTATATTCTTTTTATTGGTTCTTGTCATCTATTTTTAGTTTAATAATTATGTATTTTAATTAATATGAAGTTCTATTTCAAAATCAATAGATTATGTGTAGATAACTCGTTTAGCCCCCC
>JBBMKA010000026.1:162885-190233 GCA_037833695.1 Sechiopsis laciniata
AAGTTCATTGGTTGTGATAATATTTAGGTGTCGAAATTTCTTACATTTATGTTTGGACGAGCTTAAAAATGAGTGAAAGAGCTCATATTTGCTTGATGGTCTGGGGGAGAAATTTGGAAGTTTTAGAAAAAAAAAAAAAGTGAAACGAGATGTTTTGTCATAGATTGAGGCAGGTCAAGAGAGAAAATGGAAGAGAAAGCTAATTGGGCGTAGATAAACATTTTAATCTATATGCTAATGATATTTTTCAGGTTAAAAGTATTAATGCAACTCTTAAAAGTTCTTAGAGTATTTTTAAAACGAGCTGCTGGCAATTTCTGTCTATATACTAACACTTGGAGTATTCTTTTTAATTAAACATTTGGAAGTTTAGGGGTATTTTTTTAAAACAAAATGCTGATAGTTTTCGTCCAAAACTTACGGTAGAGATAATTTTTAACAATTATTCACTATAATTTTGCCTAAAACCTTATAATCAAGACTTCGATATGCTTTTAGTGTACTTTGGTTTATTTTAATTCGATTCAAAACAATCCAATAAAAGCTATCTTCTTAACTTTTGATGATCCAAGCTATATATTTTTCAATCAAGAAGGTTTTAAGGAACTGATAAGTTTTCTTTTCCTTAGATGAAGACCGGCGAACATTTCATTGTTTTTTCAGTCATATTGTATTTTTTAATATTTAATGACCTATTTGCTAAGCTCATAAATTGTCAACTAAACATAGTAGTCCAACTGTATAACATTCTATCAACTAACAGTTTGAATTCTCATTGCAGTAGTTAAAAGATGGAGAACACGAGCCATAATTAGCTCACTTTTGAATCTTTGATCTTCATTAGACACCAGCTAGATTCTTTTTTTACATCACAAACAATTTACACCCTAAAAAAATGAATGAAAAAAATGGTTAATACACCTCCAAATTATTCAAAAAGAAAAAAAAGGCAGAGCAGAAGGGCAGCACTCAGCAGACGGTAACAAAGAGAATACATCATTTTTTTTTCTTCTTTCTTTGAAGGAGAAGAATTGGCACACCCCCCAAAACTCTCAATTAGTATTATTGTTATATGAGATCTTTAAAATTACTGAAACAGGAATGCTGATAATATGGCCTGCACACCCAGAAAGTCCAATTCTACCAAAGCTAGCAATCGAGCTGTTCACCGTTGCGCTGATGAATATCATTAGCTCTTGCTTTACACCACTGCCAATTCTAAATTGAGTCGGAGAAACCTTCAAGGATACCCCATAAGGAGCACTCCAAAAAACATTATAAAACTCAGGTCCAGCAATGTTGGTCACAGTTCGTTTCACTACTCTCGATTTGTTAAGTTTTGCGATTGTGACAGAGGGCAAGTTCAAATCAGCTCCACTGATGCTAGAACTGAATAGCCTGCAGTTCTGGCCTGTGTAGTTGAAAACCACAGGAGCCGATCCGCTGATACCGCAAAGAAATGACATATAATCATCGTAACCTACAAGAAGCAAACTTGGATATTATACCATGCAGTTAATGCAAAAAAGGATTACATTATAAAACTTCAATGCCAACCTGAAAATTTTTCAGCTCCAAATAGTTAAAAAAAAAACTCATTCAAACATGAGAAACTAATATTTCAAACCAGCATTTTTTGAATGATATGTCAGTTAAACCCTAAACCCAAATATCATTGAGGGTGGGGGTTAAGCCATCTACTTGAGATATTATCCTGATTTCTTGATGCTAAAGTTGAGCGGATTCTTTTTCATTGTAGTAATGCTGCAACGTCTAGTAGGGATGCTGCCAACAAGAGCATCAAGTGACATGACGTATGACCGAGGTTATGTGTTTGAATCTCTCCACCCCAAAAGTTGTTGAATTAAAAAAAGAACATAGCAAAGGTCGATCATTGTAATTAAAACAATGTAGGTTATAATGTTAAATAAATTACTTACTGGAGTCGAAGATCAACCCCGGATTGAGAGCTCCAGTAGCATTCACAAAACCACTTCCCATATCAAACGGCGTAGCTGGAGACTGGTTCTGTTCGGGGTTAGCGTAAGCACGTTGAGCCATAATTGGTCCACCAGTCTTGTCGTAAAGAGACGCAGTTGTCGATAGTGCAGATGCAATGCCTGAAGGACTAAGAGTAGGGTACTTCTGCTTTATGAGTGAGGCTAGCCCAGCAATATGAGGAGTAGCCATGCTTGTTCCCGACATCATTGCGAAATTTTCACCTGGACAGTTTGTAAGAGTTAACACTTACACCCGAGTCTTAATGTTGTACGTAAAATCAAAACTGTTGCAGATGATTACCGAGAAATTCGACAGAGTCGGTGGCAAGAGAGCTCCAAGCAGCCCATATGAAATTTCCAGGAGCTACCAAGTTGGGCTTCAAAATATCAGAGTCATCAAGAGAACTGTCTTCTGGATCTGGTCCTCTAGCAGAGTAATGCATAATTTGTGGGGCAGGAGAGCTATAATTTGCCTTTAATCCTCCAGATATCCTAGCAACAGCTCCAAATTTAGAAATTTTCTTTGTTAATCCATCTACTTTCAAAGAAGAGTTGTAGTATTGAAGTAGCATCTGCCAAAGAAACCATGAAATTCAGAACCATAGAGCAAAGAGTGTGGAGGGGAGCTAATTATGAAGAAACTTAATCCATTTTAAAGTCCCCACACTTTGATGCAAAAAGGTTTTGCCAATCACTTCATAACTTGTGTACATTGATAACCACAAAATTTAGAACCTAAGAGTCAAAAACTTAAATGGCATGTTGATTCAGTAAAATAGCCAAAAGCTAACAAGGTAGAGCACAACCTTGGAGTCTTCTGGTGATGAAATTATGATGCCTGACATTTTCATTGGAATTGGGTTAAGCCGAAAACCGACCACAAAAGAATCCATATAGAAAATGACACCAGCAGCGCTCATGTTTTTTGCTGTCTGTAAAGCCTGTTTAACTGTGGAAAGCCCGAGCACAAATCTGATTGAGTAGCTGCATATTAGAAGGTTCCCTTTGATCAGATCCCGGTCAAAGTTATTAGAGTCTTGGCATTCACCCACGTACAAGTCCTCCGATATGTGTGTGCCATTGTTCAATGCATGTATTGCAGCAATTAGTTTGTACTTTGTGTCGTTATAAGTTCCAGCTGAATAAGAAAATAAGAATTAGATTTTATCTACCAAGAAAACAGGATCATCGTTGAAATGCAGGCAAGAGAAACAAGAACCATAGTGAACAAACAAATAGTTTTCCTCTAACTTGAGAACATTACCTTCCAAGGAACCAAAGTTTTTTTTTTTTTTTTGAAACCAATGACTTTTCATTGTGACATAAATGAGTAAGGGTTGTTTGGCATGGGTAGCTGTTTTCCAAGAAACCATCGTGAGTTGGCCTAATAGTCAAAAGGATCTTAAGAAACCAAAAAGTTATGGGTTCCATTTATGGTGGCCACCAACTTAGGAATTAATTTCTCACACATTTCCTCGACATCCAAATGTTGTAGGATCAAGATAGTATATCTCATGAGAATAGTTGAGGTGCACCCGAATATCCACGAATATAAAAGAAAAAACCAAGAAAACACCATTTTCATAGCGTAATCTCATGTAACCAATTTACAGATGTGGGATTAATAACTAGGATGAGCCCCCATATTTCTTAACTACAAAAGTTTTCATATTTTTTGACTATAAAAAGTGGATGCATTAACACTAATCATTTCAAAATTCTATGGACAATCTATCTTAACTTTACGAGTTGTGTTATATTATCATATTAGTTTTTAAGCTAATGGAGCAACTTTCTCTCATAATTGAGAACGAAATCAACTTCAGATATTATCCTCACAATGGTTTCAATTTCTAGTCAAGTAATTTTCTATATAAGCTGATTCAAGACGCACGCAAAGTGAGATTCCCCTAGGTTCTTACAAGAATGAGATTCCCTTTTCTTCAAGTGCACAAGTAGTATAAACAGAGAAAGTTAGATGGAGACTTACGTGCGAGTCCGACTCCTGGGATGGTGACATTATTGCCAAGGCTTATAGAGTTAGCATAGCTTCTATCATGAGAAGAAGCACCAACAGTAAAAATCCATGGACTGAAGGAAGACATGCTCCTTGGTGCTGGTCCAGTATTGCCAGCTGCTTGCACAACAAATATACCGGACTTCACTGCAGAGAGCAATGCCATGTCTATGGGATTAAAAAATGTTGCAATGCCAGGGGGACGCCTGTTCGGTGTGATTGATAAATTTATTATATCCACCCCATCTTGAGCAGCCTACAAAGAACATCATAGATTACTATATACCATAAAACACACTGCACACAAAAGAAGAAGAAAGAATACAGCTGCATCCTCATTTATTTTCTTTACTGTATTGTAATTGCTTCTTGGTGGTGCCATAGCTTTAGCAATTTCATATGTAACTACTCATTCTCCATTATTTTTATTGATTGGAATGCTCTTTGTAAGTAGTTTCTTAGGTGGGGGTTCTCTCTTCCCCAGTTCAGGTTGTATATGCTTTGTTCCCTTTTGAGTATATTCTCTAAGTTTCATATTAAAAAAAAATACTATTTAAGCACCCCGAACGTGGAACCCCAAAAGACGTTGACTAATACCCACGAAAATCAAAATTTTCAAAACAATCGGAAATCTCTTTTTATTTTATAAATGACTTCATTGTAATCAAACATTCAAAAATGTCTCTTGCACTTTCCGAAACGGTGTCATGAAATCAAAATTTTCAATAATTTTTAAAACCCCAAATTTGTGTTTTTTGGCTTTGAAACTCACTTTTTTTTAGCTGGGTTTTGAAGTTTTTTGGGCATGAACTGTGGGATTTCGGTCACATGGAGTCCCCCTACCACTCAAAGGAAAGTAAGCATTCCAAACGTGGAACCGAACCCCACAAAGGCGTTGAGTAATGCTCACGAAAATCTAAATTTTCCATGATCAGAAATCTCTTTTCATTTTATAAATGACTTCATTTTAATCAAACATTCAAAGTTGTTTAAGAAACTTTTCTCAAACGGTATCCTGAAATTGGAAATTTCAATAACTTTTAAAACACCAAACTTCTCACTTGGTTTCCTTAACACCATCAATTTTTTTTAAAACGTCGAGAGAGAGAGAGAGGGATGATGTAATGAAGTGTCACTAGATGAAACAAACTAAACAAAGAGCCAGAAAGAAACTAAACAGTTTATATATCGAAAAACAACTAAACATATCTTACACACCTGATCAACTGCAGCAACAACATCAGCAGCAAAACCTCCAAAACTTTTGTACAGTGCCTTGTAAACAGCAATGCTGAGTAAAGAAGCATAAGTAAGAACTCAAACAAGGAAGCAAATGCAATTCATGCAATAATATGTACTTAAGAGTATTAATTAAATAAGAAATTCATATAGCAAAGAAAAAAAAAAGCTCTAAGCGCAACTGTAGACTAAATCGAGATTAATTACTGTGAACGAGGAGCCATCCCACTGGCATTTCCAAAGTGATGTCCAGCAACTAGCACTGGAATGCCATGGTTTCCAGCAGCAATTGAAGCTGTGTGCCTACATATATAATGTCACATCAGTTTTAGTCAAATTAATACATAAATTTATGCAGCCAGCAGAAATAATTTTCTTTTCGATAGGAAAAAAAGTTATACTAAAAAACAAAGGAATGAGTGAGGATCTACCATGACGAACACAAAGTGTAAAAATAAATAGAGAAAACAGGAAGAAAAGTAACAGGGGTGGGGGAGAGTGGAAAGAAAAGAACTTATAAGATATAACTATGAATGCAATTCAAACCTACCATGAAAACAAGTAACAAGTTTACACTCCTCAAAGGAAGAAGCGTACTATAAGTCATGTCATTTGCAATTCATTTGACTGATAATTATAGGGACAGAATTACATATATATATTTATTTATTTTCATAGTTTTGGACAACTAAGTATCTGATGTTATGACTAACAAGGAGTACTAAGAATTCTGTTTCAAACCAACAGAAACGTTAGTCAACAAATATCCAAACAAAGAAAGAAATACTTACGTGCCATGTCCATCCCCATCAAATGGTGATGCATAATCCTGCGATGCATTAAATATTCCCCTAGTTATAGCTGATGCTGCAAAATGACGCGCTCCTACAAGCTTCCGGTTGCATGATCCAGATGGGAAGTCTGGAGTTACCTCACAGATTCCCGAGAAGTGGGCCGGAACAGGAAACTGATTATCAGTCAAATCATCAACAAAGCTGGAGTGTGTAGGGTTAATGCCAGTGTCAATGAACCCTATCACAACCCCAGCTCCAGCAGATTCATAGCCACCATCTTGAGACCAAGCTCCCTGCGGCAAGCCCAAGAACTGCGGTGTATGGGTCGTAGCAGTTCTAACAGAGAAATCCATGACAACATTTGCCACCTCTCTCCTCTTTGAAAGTTTATTTGCCTTTAAAAATTAAAAAGATAGTAGTCAAAACGTATATGATACATCTTTTAAACATAGACACCAAAGTGTTAGTAGATAGTGCATAATTTCATCTGAGCAAATTTTATCAGATAAACACTAACGACTAAACAGCATCATAGTTTAAAGTAGGGAAACAATGATGATGATGCAAAAGGAGGGATTATATTACAATCTTGTACCTGTTCTTCAGTAACAAGCACAGCAAATCCATTGATCAAGAAATGGTAACTGTACAGTTTTAGATATTTCTCCCCCTGCAAGACCCTCTTCAACAATGAATCATGAACTCGGGCTATGTAAGATCTATATCTTGGATGTTTTCTTGATATGTTTCTAAACAAAAAACAGAAAAGCAATGAAGTTTAAAATATATTTTAAGCATAGCTACAAAACCTGTAAAAGAATGAAATAGATTAAACAGAAGGAAGAGCATAAAGGGGAAAAAAGCACAGCATTATGACCAAATCAAATCCACCATGGCGCGAAGGATCGAACAAATAATTAAACAAACAATAACTTCTATCAATGATTATTAGCTGTGTATCTAGGGCATAATTTTCTACTTTACATATGAACAAAACATTGATAACACATGATTATACAAAATTAGCTAAATAACATTTTCCACAAGGTTGTGGGATTGTTTTCATAGCATTCCATTATAGATGAAAAAGAAAGAAGACTAGTAGTAAATGCAACAAAACTATATACAACACAAATCCTGCATCCTCCCAACATCATAAAAGAAATAAAAACTTTCCAGAACCGAGAAAAGATTATAAATATTGTTGAATCACTTCGAATAAATTTAATTGTCAACCAACAGAAGGCTTGAAAAATTGAGAAATGCCCATCAAGTAGAAATTGATTTTAATTGGGGATAGCCACCATGAAGTGGTTGCAAGAGGGTCTCGGTGAATTAAGAGGTGATGAATTCAATCAATGAAAACCACCTATAAATTAATTTCCTATGAATTTTCTTAATATCCAAATGTTGTAGGGTTAGCGCCCCGTAAAAATAGTTGAAGGTGAGTGCAAACTAGTTTGGATACTCACGGATATAAAAAAAATAAAATAATAATAATTGAGGATGAAATGAGTGGTAGGACCTACAGCTCCCATATTGAATCATGTTAAATTAGGAAACAACCCAAAAGCTCAAACTGATGGATTAGGATAAACTTAATTATTTCAACCAACAAATATGAACACTTTGAAGAGAACGTACCAACAACTCTTGTTCAAGCAACTCTTCTTTAACAGAATTCCACTAATTGCAAATATCTTATATGGCAAGTTTTCATGATGTTAAATCAAGTACAACGCTAGAATTAGAAGCTTAGAGCTGGTATATGCAAGTATAAGAGAGAAGGGAAAAGAGTGATGGAGAAGAACCTTGGATTGTGGATGCTTAATCCACCAGAAGTACCAAGCCTGAGAGAAGTAGTATTCTGTCTAAGCTGACCATAATAATGAGTAGTAGAAGGAGGTTCCTTGAGAGTTACAATGTACACAGCTGTTGAATCTCTAAATTCATCCAGACAAGATGAGCATAAAAACATCCCAAAACAGACAACAACACAAAGTAGACGTGCACAGTGAATAATATCCATTGGGGACTCAAACCCAAATAAAGCACTCTTTAGTGTTGTAATAAGAAGCTCCTTCTCTTCATATTTGAAGCATAAGTTTGCTAAGCAGTCTCTTTAAGTACTCAAGTTGGAACCAACAGAAAACTAAGAAACTCTATTATAGGTTAACTGTCTTAAGAAGACAAGGAAAAAAACAGCCATGAAAACTTCACCTCTCAAATGGGAAGTGACAATAATGGCCAAGAAAGTAGACCCTTCTTCTTTTCGGTGTTAAGAAACGCAATTTTGTTCACTTTTTGTGCATCTTTTCTTTTGAGAGAGAGAGAGAGAGGTAAAGGAGGTGATTTTTTTTTTTTTTTGAGAAAAAAGAAGAGATTATATTAATGCCTTGGAAGGGGAATAGCAATCTTCACAAACTTTCTTGGGGAATGTGAAAATGAACATTTTCTGAACTCAAAGCCAGAACACAAAAGGGATAAGAAAATACAGGGCTGAGCTAGAGTAGTGACTAGTAATCCAAGTGAAGAAACAAAAAGTGTAGTGACTAGTAATCCAAGTGAAGAAACAAAAAGTTTTCTTTGTTCTTATTCTATGATCCTGACTGAACGGTGCCTTTTGAAACAAAATTGCTGTAGACATTAAAATATCATATTACAGCAATTTGACCCACATTGAAAGACAAGTATAAACTTAAGATTTCATAATAAAGATTCAATTTTTATGTATGCAATAAGCTAAGAAATTCCATGGAAGAACAAGTGGGGTACATGTGAGAAAATTGTTGGTCCTCACGCATAGATTTTCGCCCCCTTTTTTTCACTTCCATTTATTTTTCTTTGTCCATTTGCTACCAACGTTCGATTTTTTTAAGCTTACCCGTGAGAGAGAGATTAAAAATTTAAAAAAAAAAAAAAAAAAAAAAAGTGAATAGTGGCGTTAGTTTTATGGGTATATTGTGGGATAAAATGTTTTATTTTTTACTTAACTTTGTTGCATAAATGGTAAATTAGCAATTATGATGATGGTTGGGCCATAGAAAAAAAATCATATATTACTTTTGTGAAATCCACTATTACTTTCATCATTTTCTGACTAGAGTTGAGCATTATCTTTTCTTTAATAATTTTCTTGGGACTTTTACATATATCAATGCAAATTGAATAGTGAGTAATATTGGACTTTGTGGTACAAATATTTAAATTTGGCAATGTATTATTAGTTGAAAAGGAGCTTGGTCATGAAATGACAATCTGACCAAACATATCTACTTGTTATGCTTTGAACATGATATTGGTCATAAATCCTTAAGCATGCTCCTATGCTTGAGTAATTAAAGGTGCCTAATTCGAATGTGTTGACAATTTAAGATATTTTGTTCCATTGGTTAAAAACTTGGATGATTAATGGGAAGGAAAAAAAATTTGTTATATATATACACACCATTTTAATTCTGTGAAATATTAATTATTCATTCTCAACCTTCTTTTAAGAGAAATAAATTACTAATGTACTAAAAATAAAAATAAAAAGTTGATTTAAGTAAATTGTCTATCTCAATTTCTTTTAGAGATTAGAGACATTTTTTGCCATTGTATTCATTGTATCTCTCTTTTTAAGAAGCATGTACTTCTTTTTATTAGACCTAAATTACTTGCACTACATGGATATATCTTGGATTAAGATAGACAATTTTGTTAGATGTATGTAGTTTTGATAAATTAACCTATGACCGAAATAATAAGGTACCATAATTGAGTTGAAAGGAGAAAAGCATGGGTAAATTAACAAATCAACTTTAGGCATGGGTATCTAAAATCTATTTGTCATGAAATTTAATGATTGTTCTTCATACATAGTGTGTCAACTGTCAAATAACACTTTTATTTGTCAAAGTGGTAGGCACAACCAAAGTCCATCATATGACTAGCTGACCAAATCTAAAGCACAAAAAGACTATATATATTATTAAAAAAAAAAAGGAACAAAAAACCTACCAGTTAGTAATTTCTAACTATAAATTTTATAAATAATAATAAAAAAAAGAAGTTATTTTATGTGGTCCTCAACGCCGTGATTGCTCCTTTAAACCATTTGATATTGATATGTATAGATCATAATTTATTATTTAATTCTCCTACTTCCAAGGGTATAAACGATTAACGTATTGTTTCGGACTCCATAAATAATTTCTCATAAATAGAAAAATACACACCTTCATAAAGGTATTATCTTATTGAAGGACAAAAAGATTCCTAGGCTTTATATATGAGTGAATGTGTGTTGTGGTCCAAAATATCCCTGCTGAGTACTGACATTTTTTTTGAAGCATTCCTAACATAGGTGGGAAGACTTGATAGTGAAAAAAGTGTTGTAGAGTCCAACGATATGTTGTGTAACAATAGTCGAGCTACCTGTCGAAATACATAGATGTAGTGCCAAGTAATAAAAGTTGGCTTTTGATTGATCATCCATTTTTCTTTCAAGTTTTTCTAAGAACCCATCATAAAATTTCAGCCAAAAATCAAGAAAAGGAACAGACAAAATTATAATGTCTCAACAAAGAGAGACATTCAAACAGTACTCAAGCCATCTAAGAAATGAAGATCATCAAAAAAAACATTTTTCTTTCAAACACTTAGATTACCCCATCTCCATGCCTAACCGAAACGACTCGGCAGTATGAATTTCAACACTTTCCAATCCGTATGAATTGAAGCCATTACATCTTGATTCACTAAAATCTACTAGATCAACCCATAACGATTAACGTTAATCCAAAATTTTGAATATATACAAAACAAACCACATGGTCCACCACTATGAAGAATTCTGAGCTGTTCATATCTCCATCTGGTGGTACACAGAGCAAAGACAGTGACAAAACATGAGAGGATCATCCAGTCCAGATCTGTGAAAACTTGGGCCTTTCTTTTCAAAACTTAGATCCCGTTGGTGGATGCCTCCCAAAAGGTTGAGCATGGTTAGTTTCAAGCATTCATGGCAATTGTCTCCCTGACAAAAAGGATGAAAATTTTGTATTCAGCAATCTACCATTATTATTTAGCCAGTTTAGGCTTATGAAAATATGGTTCTCATTCTCATTCCTCTTAACATCTTTCACATTTCTAAACTATGGTTCTCATTCATGCAATTTGGAAAGTAATTTTTTCTTGCTGGCTTCAGAAGTTACTTCTTCCTCAATCCTTCCATCTCCATTACATTTGTTTCAGGAAAAAGAAAAAGTGTATCTCGTATGCAGGCACAAAATTTTTATAGATTTTCTCCTTTATAACAGAAGAGATATCTCAAAATACACAACCTTTAGCTCGTACTATTAAGATTTCGGGTCCACAAGTAATTGAAAGACCATTATAATGCTAACATAAATAAAAAAGAGATGGGGGACAAGCAAATCAACACCTAGAGACATGGCGATCAGGAATTGGCAATTCACATTAAAATCTTGCACTTGGAAGTTCGAATGGTTAAATTGCAAAATGAGGACCACATTTGGCTAATAACAGTACATTGTCGAATCCTACAACAGCGTCAACACAAATTTGAGGAGAGGATGCACCCAGGGAGATGAACCAAGCTGTAGAAAGTGAAACCCAGGTTGAAGCAACATAAGATAATGTCCACTGAAGGCCTCCATAAACCATCACATGTAAATACGTCTGCAACAAATAATGGTCAAGTTATTGAGAAATGTTGGACAGATAAAGTATAAGATTGCATGATAACGATAATCTTGCAGTATTGGATAGTGTTTTCAATTCTAGAATGGCTGTTATGTAAAATTCAAAAACTTGGATGTCTAAAATATCCCCAAAGGTCCTGCAGAAAATAGGCTTAGTTTAAACTAGATGGTAACATCCTTTACCACCTCACTATACCTACAAAGCATTCAGATCTTGTAAACAGGGGACACATTTTACCAACAGAATTGCTAGGGATAGAGAATGCGGAAAACCAATGAGATAGGACTCTTCCAAGTGGTAAAATAAAATACAAGGCATCAAGATAGAAATCCACGATGATCAGTGCCTCTTTCATCCTATCGATTAATAAAACCCTACATATATCTTCGAAAGATGCCATGATTTATGATCATAACAAGTTTATGAGTCAGTTACTATGGAAAAATATCATTCGAAATCTGGTTGCATAAAATATTAGAAAAGGAACAAGATCTCCCAAAGAAGCGATACCTCAAAATTGGAGCATAAATAGTCATTTAGTTTAATAGTTGGCCCACCTACAAACCCGAAGCACCCGTGCCCAGACCTAGAAGACAACAAGGGATTTTACCATTAAACACACTAAGAGGTTTTAAACCTAAGACTTTTAAGGGAGCATGATGTAAGGACGTCATGACATATCTTGGAGACCTCATACCTTTACCAACGAGGCTTTTGGACTAAAACTTGGCAAACATTAAGACAACGATTATTTAGGGAACATTTAGACAAAGCATTTAATCCTAATGTGGGAATCTTTCATTTATGTCAACAAAAAGTGTTCACTTCCTATTGAATGATCTAACAGGGACTTTGAAAGAAAAATACCCTAACAATGTTAAATTTCCTCCGGGCTTATTTGGGCCATTATTTAAAATATCATTACTTATTTTGGAACCAGTAAAGCAATAGTATCCTCTACTAAGCACAGAGTAATGAAGAAAAAACCTGCCATGAGGAACTATAGCCTCCCAAGAGGAGGACAATATAAAAGAAACTAATAAACACAAAGGAATAAGAAAACATCTGTTTAAATTCGATTTGTACATTTTTTTTTATGGGAAACAAAACCAACATCATTGATTAATGAAAGTGTTATAAAGACCTAACAAAACAAGCAATATAAAGAAGGATAGAAGAGAAACAGAGAGGAGGCTGATTAACACATGCAAATATAGAGGACAATTAAATACAGAGATACAAAACGGTAAAACAAGCCTCATAAAACCAATAATATAGGGAGTGGTCTTTGATGATACACAAAGGTGGATGTCAGTTGAGGCTTGCGAGTTGATTTTGCCAATGAAAGGAAGACAAGTAGCCAAATTTTTCCTTGTTTTTATATAACCGAGAATTGCATACTTGAGGGCACCTACGCCCGTCCCAAAGCCTGGACCCAGGATTATAAAAGAATTTTACAATTAAACTCACTCATGGGTTTCAAACGTGGGACCTCCAAGGAGCATACCTTAGATACTCCAAGCCTCTACCAACGAAGGCGCCCATTGGAGACAAAAATTTGTTCCTTTTTAAAATGTTCTTCGATCAAAATAGTGTTTATGGTGAAGACATCATTGAATAATGTCAAAGAAGATTATGTATTAGGTGCATTTTTATGAAGAGAAGAAACACGTAGACCCAATTGATGAAGGCGATAGAAGTTAGATGTCATCGTTATTGTACACTACAGGTAGATAGCTCTTGTGGTTAGAGAAAATCCTTGTTCTCATGCTCGACGATGAAAAAGCATATTAGGGATGTGAATGCTTAGAGGAGAGAAAGCATTGAGATAAGTCTTGACATAGGCTTTGTGTCGGCACATGCGGTAAATCAGGACGATGAAGAAAATGAACTAGCGAATAAATATTAAATTGAGAGGGCGGCATCGCTTTTCTGCATGGCAAGTGCAAGTTACAGAACTCTTGAGAAACAAGAGAAAGACTTCTATCCTCTCCGATCCTTTGTAAACTCAGAAAGACTTAGGGTCATTTCTTCAATTTGCTCTCCATTTCTAAGTTGATGAAGTAATTGCTCGAGGTACAAATTTGAGATGAAAAGACTTGCTAACACCTAGGTATGATAGATGTTGGAGGAGAAATGGTGAGTTGGTGATAACTCTGGAGGAGACACAGGCTCAAGAAAGATAAATGGAGAAAAACGTGAGAAATATAGTACAATAGTTGTGATAAGGTTCACCAAGGTTGAGTGGTTCAAGAGGAGGTGTCGCTTGAGATGGATGGCGAGTAAAGTTGAGTGGTAATGGCGTTGGTGACTCACGAGGAAGGGACGACAAAGACGAGCAGGAATGACACCAGTGATGGATGGTTGCCAAAGTCCAGAGGCACAAGAGTCTCGATTCATCCAGGTTAGATGATTCAAGAGGAACTGATCTTCAGTGGGGGAAAATCCGTGATTTCACCAAGGTTCAATGGTTTAGGAGGCGTTGCTGGAGATGGATAACGAGCATAGTCAAACAACACCCATGGTTGAAGAGGAGGCAGCACCAAAGATAGATGGTTGGCAGAGTCGAGTAAAGTGTAGGGTCAGTGAGTGGGAGCTGGAGTGGAGTCATGGACAATGTGTATCCTTTCCTCCTCCTTGACATCGAAGGAGCAGTGCCAAAGGAACGAAGGAAGAAAGCAACGCTAGGGTCAAAGAGAGTTGAGAGTGTACAGTCTTTTTTACATCGATCACTGTCTGGGTCAACTTGCATGCACTTAGACTAATGTCATGGGATGTACTGCCTGGACCTACAACATTTGGATGTCAAGGTCGAAAACTCGTAGGAAATTAATTCCTATATAGATAGCCACCATGGATTGAACTCATCACTTCTTAACTCCCCAAGGCTCTCTTGAACACTAGGTCACTCCATGATAGTTAGTAGAGAGTGTATAGTGAGATGCAATTCTTAGAGAAAGAGTGGACTTCTTTGTTGTTCTTTTTAAACTTGATCAAGAGTTGTAATTGATAATGAAGTAAGTTGTTGTGTCATTGTTGTCTTCTCCATGGTCACAATTACACACCTCATTCTAAGAATAGGAGCCAATGTTGAATTGGCTGCCACATTTATGGTTCAAGAATCAGAACGGCAATTAACTGAAAGATGTGGGGAAAAAATTCTTTAGACGACAAACCCATTGAGACACTAAAGCTTCTCCACCTCAACACTGTCCCCTAGACTAGACTTCCAATTAGAAGATCCTACCGCTTCTCTTGAGCAAAAGAGCCACAGAGTAGCAAATGAATATTAATGAAGTGGACTTATCCTTGGCAAAGAAACTATCTCCAGAGATAGGTTACAACAAAATCCTTGTTGCAAAAAGGGTGTCCACCAACAAGCCAGAGGTAGTTGAACATGTTAAAGTGACAGCCTTCAGAGATAGTCCCTAAGTCTAAGCAATAATACAGTAATGGCTAATTCGGGATTACAGGGGAATTGGAAACATATTCAAATGCGATCCATTCTAAATATAGTGCTTTTAGATTTTAATCTGATGCATCCTCGTTGGTAAATTACGAGAGAGGAAGCAAATAGATACACTTGACTTCAATGATCGCACGTTTTGTAGTGATAGCTAAAACGAAGAATTGGACACTAGAGGGTAACACTACCGACTTTCGAAGACAAAAACACATACCAACACTATTGCTGTTGATTTTGCTGAAGATTTTGAGGGTTGGGCGGAGGCTGCATGCCAGGACGAGGTGGTCCGTAAACAGGAACTTGGCCACCGGGCGGGGGAGGCATCCCAGGTCGAGGGGGAGGACCTGTCATTCCAGGCCTGGGTGGAGGTGGCGGTCCTCTCATCATCTGCCCGGTTGGTGGAGGTCCCATGGGTCTCTGCGCAAATTGAGGAGGACCCGGGAACTGCTGTGGCGGTCCCCCGGGTCTCGGTGCAGAGAATTGTGGTGGAGGCCCCGGAGGAGGCATTCCTCTCCCACCTGGAGGTGGACCTTGGCCTGGAAACATCGGCATCTGAGCCGGTGGACGGATAACGGGAGCAGGCGGATATGACATCGGCGGAGCGGACATCTGAGGCATAGGCGGGCGAGAGATTTGAGGCTGCATCATCCCGGGAGCAGGCCCGCCGACACCACGAACGGGGCCAGCAAGACCAGGCTGGGCTTGAAGAAGAGGGGCAGTGGGGATACCCCTCCCAGCGGGACGGGCAATACCAGGGCCAGCCATAGCAGCAGCATTGACGGCCTTGGCACGGGACTCTTCAGCAGGCGGAGGACCCTCAACAGTCATGGAAATGACCTCTTCGCCGCGGAGAAGAACGAGACCAAGGGTGCGACGGTCGTCGCGTAGTTCGTCGGTCTTCTTGCCCTTCGGCGGCGGAAGCTTACGGAACTCCTCGCAGTCGCCGAGGACGAGGTTCATGTGGCGATCGAAGGCCATGAACTTGCCAACCAATTGGCGACCATCTTGGATGGTGACCCTCATCCGGTAATTAATATACTGGAGCATCTTCGAACTCTTAGACATCGACATATTTGGAATCCCTCAACTCAGTTGCGACCTAGGGTTTCTTAGCCACCAATTCCACCAACAACAGACGAAGAGTAGGGTTTTACAAATTCTTTTCTTCAAACCAAAACGAAAACCAAAAAGGGCCGAACATCACAATGTCGGCCCACCGGTTCAGGTCCATACCCCCATCAATGTATAACCAATTTTAGCCAATTAAAATACGAACTGTATTTTTTTACATTGCTTTATTATGCATCAGTCAAAATTTTGTTCACATATACTTTAATACTTACATTGAAACAAGCACAGGAATAATTTTCCTTTCATATTTATGTGTCAATAATCGATTTAAGTATAATAAATGGAATAGTTACAATATATTTTATCGACAAGAACATAACATTATTGACATCTTATATAATTTAGTAATCATTAAATTATATTAAATGAGTCGATGACGCATTTAGGTATTTTGTTTATTCTTAATCCATTTCAATTTTACTGTCACAAATTCAAATCCAAAAATCACAATTTGAGTTTAGAAGTTATAAAATATGATGCCAATTAAAATAGTATTTATTTTTATTGAAAAATAATGAATTTGTAAATATAAGGAAAATGGGGTGAAAGAAGTTGAGAGGATTTTTCTTTTTCCTTCTTTTTTTCATTTTACTTATTAACTAAAAAAAAATTAACCAACCGATTAAAAAAATAATAATAATTAAAAAAAAAGGACCAACCGGAAGGTCCAAATTTTGGTTGAGCGTTAAATTACTTGGATCGGTTTTGTGTCTGTATCTCTCTCGAGTCTGCTAGATTCAGATCTAGAAGAAGAAGAAGAAGAAGAGCTTGGACGAAGCAAGGAAGGAAGGAAGAGTGAAAGCATGGCAGCACCCGATCATCTGTTCAATCTCAGAAACAATTTCTATTTGGGAGCGTTTCAGGCAGCCATTAACAACAGCACCAATCTCCCCAATCTCTCCTCCGACGACGCAATTGAGAGGGATTCCATTGTTTTCCGCTCTTACATTGCCCTTGCCAGCTATCAGGTCTCTTCCTGCACCTCACCCTACTTCTCTAAACTATATTATTCCTGCTTCATTTGAATTTGAATTCGATTCATAATCTTTGCATACTTTTTCAGCTTGTGATCAGCGAGATCGACTCAGCCGCCCCGACGCCTCTCCAAGCCGTCAAACTGCTCGCTCTTTATCTGTCTGATCCCAGTACCAAGGTTTCATTCCTGGATCTTGATCTTTTTTTTAGCCGATTTTGTTCATTTGGAATCTAGATTCTTGTTGGAATTCATACAATCTCAATTCTATTATTGGGTCTCCCATTTTTAAGCCGTGTTACTTCATTCCATAAATTTAAACCATATTTGACATTGATCTGGGATGAAGTACTATAAATATGAAGAAGAATTTACTGGGAATTCAATGTTGATGGCTCCATTTTGTTGGGTAGTGATGTATGCTTTTCTTTTGAGGGGTGGGGTGGACGAGGAAAGGGGAACCCGTTCATAATTTTCTAAATGAACTCACGATAAATGAGTATTTCATAATAGAAATCTCCAGAAAATTGGATGGATATTAAAAGTCTCTTAACGTGTACGTCAACTTAGCAGTTCTAAGCTAAAAGATTTCTGATTTTACACCTGGTACTGGACTATAAATATTATTCAGAAAAGAACGAAGCACTTTTCTTATTCTTGAGAGCAGACTCGTCGAAGTTTCTTTACTGATTAATTAACTGAACGTCGTAGGAATCTACCATTGCAAGCCTACGTGAATGGTTATCAGATTCAGCCATTGGAAACAATCCTACTTTGAGGCTAATTGCAGGAATCATATTCATGCATGAGCAAGATTATAATGAAGCCCTGAAACACACAAATGCTGGAGGAACCATGGAATTGTAAGTCTCATTTTGAATGCCTTGCCAGTAATTATTTCTTTCATCTGTATAGTTTCAATTGTTAAAAAAAAAGGGATCCAATCTAAGATAACAAGACCTAGCAATCCGAGATAATATGGCCTTTCAAATAATTAAAGAGATCATTAGAGACTTACACTACACCCAAAGACAAACATTAAAGTCGACTAAAGAAAAATCATTTACCATGGATCTCTTGTACCATCTAAAGCGATTTTTTGATCCAATGGTTCTTTTACTCTGCCCTTTGGCTATTGGGAGATTAGTAATTGGTATTTTGTAATAATGTAATTGCACTTGGAAGGTGAAAGTTGATACCCGTTTTGTTTTGCCAAAAAGAGATCAATTATAAAAAGTGTACTCTATCATTGGTTTCAACTTTTAAGATTTGAAGTAATTTAGCCATAAACATTTTCTATCTTTTTTTACCGTAAGATGGAAGTTTTGCTTTCCGTGAAAAAAAAAATCCAAATAACTATATCGAAAGAGAAATCTATTTGTTTTCAGATAGATTTTCATTTACAAGTAGTTCTCTTTTCTTTCCCGTTATCCCTTATTTTCTATTTCTCAAGTTTGATTTCAATGCCATTAGTTCACTCTCAGCTTAAAATAATAGTTTCTAGGAGCAATGACAAACTTAGTTCATTAATTTTGGTGACTGCATCTGTTTATTTTTTGAACATTAAAAAGTTTACATGTTTTACTTTTTTTTGTTCAGTTAACTCAATGCTTACTTATATGATATATTGATTAAACTAATAATTGATGATTTAACTGAACATAACGTAATAGAGTACCCAAGTAGGATAAATTAAGGGAGTGTACAAGTGTATTTCACCATCCAGCGTATCAAAATTTGTCTTCTCTACTCGTATAATCATATTTCATCTTGGCCTACTACCTTGTGTCACTTTGAGCCAAATTATCACTTGTTAGTCCAATTAGCGTCTCACGTCAACATTTAAGATATCAGTTATGGAGATTTATTAGAATGAAAATTGAAAGCAGGGGGTGTAATTGAAAGTTATTAAAGTTTCAGGACTGAAAGTCACCATCACCAAAATTAAAGGATTCATTTTGTAATTTAACTTATCTGTTTCTTTAGGCATTTTTTTCATCATATGTACCTAGTGTAGGCGCAATAGTTGATTTAGCGGAGATATTTTTGAGACTGGAAGTGTATACTGTAATTAGGTCAGGCTGATTTTGTTTTTTCCTTGCAGGCATGCTCTGAATGTTCAAATATTTCTTAAGATGCACAGGTCAGATTATGCAGAGAGACAGCTGAGAGTCATGCAACAGATTGATGAGGATCACACGTTAACACAACTTGCAAATGCTTGGTTAAATCTGGCAGTGGTTTGTAGCTTATTTTTCCATTACATTGAAGGAAGGGACAGTAGACTTTTTGGAGGTAGTCTAATTATCCCGTTTGTTTTTTTTTTTTTTTTTTGCTTCACCAGGGTGGTTCCAAGATTCAGGAAGCATATCTCATCTTCCAAGATTTCTCTGAAAAGTATCCCATGACAAGCTTGATTTTGAATGGAAGGGCCGTCTGCTGCATGCATATGGGAAACTTTGATGAAGCCGAGACACTTCTTCTTGAAGCATTGAACAAAGTAGTTTTTGGATCACCCTGCATTTGATTACTTATGTTATATAACTGAAACTGCTTATCTGAGGGGGTTCAAGATTAAATTTGCACAAATTAAGGACCAAGCCACAAAAAAAGAAAAAAAAAATCTCTAGATTGAATTTATTTTTTAACATTGTTTTCTCAGAGAAATTCCAATTTGATCAAAGTCAAACTTTAGACAGATTGAAATATTCAGGGCAATTAATGGTGCTTTTATATATATATACATATACAAATTTCTAATTTTAGATAAGAATTAAGAAGTTTCTTTGTTCTTCTGCCCAGGATGCAAAAGATCCAGAAACACTGGCGAATCTAGTTGTCTGCAATCTTCACCTTGGCAAACCAACTTCTCGTTTTCTCAGGTAATCAATGGTCGCCCATAGCCAGAAATATTTTCCTTGCTTATGTTCTCTCTCTCTCTCTCTTTATGTCTCTGTCTTTTTGGCTGTTGGTTGCAATGCTTTATCTATAATCTGCATCTTTGGGGGAATTGGGGGATTGAAGGTAGCTTCAAGAAAGTGAATGGTCTTGCCAAAAGAGCATCATGTATGACCTAGTTACCAAGTGATTACGGGTTCAAATCCCTCTCCCTCAATTGTTGTTGAGTTAAAAAACAAAGACGAAAGTGAATGGTATTTCTACGATCTCCATTATTCAAGGTAGTTTAAAGTGAGGTTGGAGTGACTTTTGAAATTAGTATTTTGAAGTGAAACATTTATTTTTATCACTTTTGAAGAAACTAAACCCATTTTCTAAATATGTATGAAGGGACTTTAACGAAGAGTTTAAATGTTGGAGTCTGATATTTGATATTCTTATATCGTACATTATGTCTTGCTTGTTATGCTCATTTAATAACTTCGGCATTCAGAAGTTTGTTTTGTCCTAGTCCTGTCTCCTGTTTTCATATTCAATGTTTTCGTGCAAATAAGTTTGTGTGTTTTTTTAAGATATTATGGTAAGTTTCCATGTATTGATAAAAACTACTTGAGCAGTTGAATCCACCCACAAGTTGGATTACAATTTTTCGCTCTTACCATGGCTGCTAACATACTTGCTACAAATTTTCAGCCAATTGAAACTTTCGCATCCAGACCACTTGCTTGTTAAGCGCATCTCAGCTGCTGAAGAGAACTTTGATAGAGCTGTTCAGTCTGTTGCTTAGAGAACCTTTGCTGCTTTTGAAAAGGAGTCGAACGATGTTTGCTCGTGTTAAACGACGGTGTTCAACCCGCAGCTGTTTACTGTAATTGCGGCTGTTTTGGCTATTAAATACCAAATGGAACAAAATATTTGACAGTAGAAGTTATAAGGCATAATTCTGGTCATTTTTGTACCGAGCTTTCTGGATGTTATACATTATTTACTTAATTCTTTAGCTCTCCATTTGTCTTGGGTTGGATTGGGTGTAAAAGACCGACCTTCAAGTTTCACTGTTTCATTTTGTGTCTAACTTAAAATCTTAAAGGGTGTGTGGTCCTGTTTGGGCCCGTTGATGAGGTTGGGTTATAACGGTTAGTAAATTTAATTTTACTGCAACCTATTAGTTTAAGTTTTTGAGTAGATTGGTGGTTTAAAATAATTCAATATAGTATCAAAGCAGAAGGTCTTGAGTTCAAGTCTCTGCCTAATCATTTTCTATCCCATTTAAAATTGAATTTCACTTGTAGGAAATTTCTCAAATTTCTAAGCCTCAATTGAGGCCTGAACATTTCCTCCCCATTTAAATTGAATTCTACTTGTATGAAATTTTTCAAATTTTTAAGTCCCAATTGAGATGGAGTGTTGGTTCATATAATTAAATTTATCCAAATTTATTAGCTTAAGTTTTTGGGTTGATTGGTGGTTTAACTTAATTAATCACAACTCGATTTATGTTTGGACCCTCATTTACAATAATTCATAGGCTATCTGTAATTCATCAATAGTTGGATGGTATTCAGCTGCATCTTACTCCCCTTTATCAAAATCGTATGGAGCTCTAATCCCTTGTTTTTAAATCTTCTCTGCCGCTTATTCAAAACCATAACCTCTTGGTTCACGAGTACACACTTATTGTTGAGCTAATGTCAAACATTCTTAAAAAATCATGAGAAAAAAAAAAAACTCGATGAAACAAAAAAAAGACATGGAGAAGAAGCCATGAAAGTTAAAAATGACTAGGTCTCCATTCTCAAATAAAGAAACCAAATAATTTACTTTATAATAGCTCAACCAATAACCCAATTTCAGCTGAAATCTTCTTTTTTTAACATACCGCAACTGAAGTATTCTTTGTTAACTCATGAAAGCAATTCGATTAATTTGCAGGTACGTATCATACGAAGAATAATGCTTACTTTCTCCCTTTTCTCTGATATCTTAATCAAAATTTGCATTCCCCTTTTAATCTGCATCAAGTTTCTGCTTTCTTTTCCTTCATTCACGACCAACAAGTACAAAACAGAAGCAAAACTCAAGTTTCATTTTTCCATTTGCCATTATTTACACATTCATTTCACAATCTAGTAAAATGATCTCAATGAGGAAATGCACAAGAGATAATGGCAAAGAAAACACGTGAGAAAGAAGGGCCATTTCTGCACAGACATCCCATTATTTTCAACTATATTGTTTCAAATCCATGTGACAATTGAGCTAGTGTTTCCTATAACTACTGCATAACAATGTAAGGGCACAGAATGTAATTGTAAAGGTAAAATTTGGAAAGAAAAGAAAAAAATAAAATAATCCAACCACTCTGCTCCCATTCCAGCTGCTGAAGTAGCAACAGAAGCACAGATGAAGTTACTACTTCAAAGGGTCTTTCACAAAGTTCTTTCTTGGGCTGTTAAATCCTCTCTTTCTTGTTGGAGGAACCCTTCAAGAACTTCCATAGCCATTGAGATGTGACTTTTGCCATCTCCAAGATACCTTTAAGCTTTCTTCAAGATCTGTGTACTGAGCTGTCCAGTTAAGTTCCATATTTATCTTTGTTGGGTCGCTAAAGACTTCTGCATAATCACCCGGTCGGCGGTCGAGATATTCAACCTTGATACTAATCCCAGTTGCCTTCTTACATGCTTCTACGAACTCCTTGACTGATCTACCTGATAAAAAGACCAAAAACAAGTCTGAGATGTGACATCATACATTTACTTACTGCAGAATGATAGATGAGGAATGTAATTAAAATGTATGATTTTTTTCTCGAGATGAGCCAACCTTTTCCGGTGCCAACGTTATATATTCCAACTTTTCCGGCCTCGGCCTTTGCAAGAGCTTTTACATGAGCATCAACTAGATCAGTGACATCAATGTAATCTCGAATGCAAGTTCCATCATTGGTAGTGTAGTCTGTTCCTCTAACCTGCAATGTATCAACATTAGTGCATATTCAAAACAAACAAAGATGAAAAGGAAGGGAAGAATTCTTGCTTATTATTGAGTGATCTCAGATAGATTTGCATTACTGGTCTCTGGGCAAGTATGAAGTAGGCAGTTTCAGGTTAAAGTTGATGGCAACAAAAAGGATATCCATACCTTGAGTCCAGGAATAATGCCACGAGCTGCATCAAAGCAAGCGCCTGAAATTCGTCCCTGCTCACGAAGTTCAGGTCTAGGAGCTTCACCTAACCTACCCTCTGGGTCTGATCCAATCACATTGAAGTATCTGAATAGATACCCACAAACAAAAACTTGTAAGCTGTGATAATAATTAGAAAAAATAGAAATCAACAAAGAACAAAAATTTTGTTGTGAGGAGTTCATAAAAAAGTGTTTGGAGTTTGTCACTTAGATTAGAAAGCGCTAAATATTAGACTTTACAAAGTACGTAAAAATAACTGGTAAGCCAAGAGAAGATGAAGAAACCAACAAAGAAGACATTGGATGAAAAGCAAAAGAGGAAGAAACTAGTCTAGAAGTATTGTACTTAAAAGCACAATCCTAGTTATTGATAACAAAAACAATAATACCAACCGCAAGATCATGACTGCCATTTTCGAAGTTTTGGAAAAATCTTTAATGATATCTTCAGCCATCTTCTTGGCTTTCCCATAAGGATTGATAGGGAGCTGCAGTCATGAAAGCATATAAATGTTAGCTACTTCATAATAGTAGCCATTTCCTCTGAACTAGTTGAAGCTAATAAAAGACATGTTTCACTATTGTGAATAAATACACAATCATTTACAGAGGGTTCAAGTAAAATACCTGAGGAGTTTCTTCGGTGATAGGCATTTTATCTGGTTCACCATATGTGGCACATGTACTAGAATATATCAATTTCTTCACACCATGGGCAGCCATTGCCTCTAAAACTGTCAAGGTATTTGATGTAATATTGTGATAATACCTACATAAAAAATAAAACAATTCTTGGGTGAAAAGAGTTCTAGCCTTACGTGACAAAGATAACTTGAACTGTAATTCTAACTTTCTAGTATCGTGACTATGACCAAAATGAAAAGGGTACAAGCATCTCAAATTCCCTGTAAAAAACTGAACAGAACACTTATCAGAAATTAATACAAACTATGCTGACATTTAAACGAGAAAAAAAAAACACAACAAAGTTGAACTTGAAGATGGAAAAAGGAACATTGGAGATGCCATTGTATCATAGTACTTAGGACGTTGAGAAGGTCAATATAGACGTAAAAATAGTCTTACGTATTAGAAAACTTTTTCAAGGAAAAAAGAAACCCTTTCTTGATTTATTATAGATACTCAAGAAAGAATGCTTACTTCAGTGGATATACGGTACTCTCACCAACATAAGCAACAGCTGCAAAATGCATAACAGCATCAAAAGCATTCTCTGAAAATATTTTGTTAACCTGAAAACAAACATCCATGAAGGAAACAATTCACTTTTAGAGTTGACCATAACATTCTCAAGACATACTTAACAGAATATGTGAAGACAGTACAGATTTGGCGTCTCCCAAGTCGGCATAAATAAATTGAAGCCTCCCAGGTTTTGGAAATAGCTCTTGGAGAACCTTCACGGCACCGAGATTTCCTCGTGACAGGTTATCCTATTAAGTTAATAAGGATATGTCTAGGACGGTTAATACAGAGGAGTGAAAGGAAAATAAAGAGAAATTGAGAATTATCAGGAGAAGAGTTACCACTATGGTTACACGATAATTGTCCTTCAGGAGTCTTAATGTAGCATGTGAACCAATGTATCCAGCACCTCCTGTTACTAGTACGTGAGTTACCCCCGGCTCATGCACGCCAAACTGAAGAAAAAAAAAATATTTTAGAAGAATTGTCGACTGACAACTAATCCTTTTTCATAGAGAAAAATATATAGTTCTGAAAAGAAATCGAAAGTTGTAACAGTCAAGTGCCAAACTCTGGTTCAGATGAAATTCTGCAGGCAATCATGCTATTGTAAATTTGTAAGCACAAGAATTACATAGTAAGAAGGGTAAGATGTTTTTTTTATATCAATGAGGGTTCCGACCAGCTTATGTGCACCTCGATTATTCTAATCGGTCAGACTGCTTGAACCTACAACATTTGGTTGTCAAGTAAACTCATAGAAAATTAACTTCTAGGCAAATGACTACAATGAATTAAACTCATCACCTCTTAGATCTCACGGCTCCCTTTGACCAATTAGTCGACCCATAATGGTTAAGATGGGTAAGATGTTATGAATATGATCAACATTGTCATCTAAGCTACTTACAAATAGACTAAAGATCTAAGCACAAGATCAAAGAGATACCTGACTTGGGGCACTGAAAGTTGACAATTGCATGAGCATGATAATGCATAAAGCTGTGAGAGTGGCAGCCAGAATAATCTTTTCGACAAAGTTGTTTTTCTTTTTGGGATCTAAATAATCCATACCTATAAGAAAGTCAAAATTGAAAGTCCAGATTATAAATCATAAGAAATAGATGCACAACAAAAGCAGCTTAACTTAATTGGACTTGTTTGAGAGACTGCTACTGAAACAATCCTTTGTTCTTGGTTCAAAATTGTTTTCATAACGATCTCATTGATGATACATCTTCCATAGTTTCATTTCCAAAAGTTACCTCCTAAAGGTAGAGGTCTGGTAGACCTTTGTTGAGGTCTGGTTCTGCCAAAATTCAACATTTGCCACTTTCGTCAGCTAAACAACCTATGATTTAAAGAGCAATCCCCAGAACCAGACCACCAAGCACAGCTAGAATCTTGCCTTCGTTCTTATATTGTTATGATGACCTGCAACAAAAGCAGAACAGAATAATCAATCATAAAGGTCCAATGCACATGAGGATAAAATGAGAATAGTTCAATCATCGTTGCTTATTGAATCCTGGTGGTATACCACTAGCAAAAATAAATTTCTAAAAGAAAACTAAAAACAAAATGTAAATTATATACTCGAAGAGGAGAAACAATGGTAATTCAAGAGCCATGTCTGAAAGTAAAACCCAAACAGAAAATCAGCTAACTAACTCAGCATTTTCAGACATATAAATGACAGACAGACAACATTTTTTTAACTGGGAATTAGAATTGTAGCTTCGCTCCACTATAACTACGAGCGCGAAGCTCCAATTCCAAGGACGGAACGGCCAGACACAAAAGTCAACAACTAATTTTAAAATTAAGTTGGAGAAAGCATGACTACGGAAGAGGAGGCTATCAGGGCCCAGGGGCCAAACAACACTTTTTTACACGAGAAACAGACCCCAGAAGAAAGAAGTGTAGATTCTGAATATTGGAAATGATATGAGAAAGCAAAAAAAGTGAATGGAACAATAAAAGACATGAAATGAAATCAAAGAAAAAGCAATTTAACATATGAGATCCATGAAACAACATCAAGAAACAATAAAGGAAGCAAAAAGAAGAAGAAGAAAAAGGATGGTAATCAAATAATCAACAAAGAAACAGTGCGAAACAGAACACCATAGAATCATCTATAAAAGAAAAAGGAACCAACCCAGAAAATAATGGTGCAAAAAAACAAAATGCATAAAAGGAAGAATGTAGAGAAAATGGGGGAATGGGTTGAATTTATATACCAGAAATGAAATGATGATGGTGGAAAAAGAAAGAAGTGAAGGAGCGAGCTGGCGAATGAAGGTCAGCGCATTGGGGGAAAATCCCACATGAAAAAAGGGCGTTTAGAATTGAGTAGAAGCAACAAAAAAAAAAAAAAAAAAAAAAAAAGAGTCCAGAGTGACCTTTTGAATTCAGAAAAAACACACAGAAATGGCAAGGGGAAAACAAACCAATATAGAGAATTGGAATTAATGAGAGAGACAAAGGAGGTTTCTGGTTCAGGGTGGTGCGCAACAAATTACACCCTCAGATCTCTCCTTCTCCAATTTTTCTACTACATATCTCACTATTTGGTTGTAAATGTCTGGTTCGATCTCGAGAATCGGTATTTATTCTCCTTCTCCCGATATATACTCAAAAAAAAAAATGCTTGGGGGCAACCGGATCAAAACGGGGATAATAGGTAATTTAATATGCGTTCTCTACCATCTATAGTTAAACAC
>JBBMKA010000026.1:208892-219838 GCA_037833695.1 Sechiopsis laciniata
TTTCCTTTTTTTTCCCCCCCCCCCCCCCCCCCCCTTTTTTTTTATAAGATTTCCTCACCGATTTTATGTGCAACAATCATCTTCTAATATTTGGGATAAAAGTCACCAATATATCATATTTTAGTGGAATTAAGATGGCTTTTCAAAAAAATAAAAATTAAAAGTTGAATTAAGTTCTTTTTAAACCAATTGCCATGTTCACATAATTTTTTAATTATAAATAAAATCATGAATATTTTTTGGAATACATTTATAACTTCAGATTTCTTTGGGTTTTGTATAATTTAAACCTTTAAAATAGTATCTTTGTCTTTGATTTCATATTTTATTGATAATTTAATTTTAGGGAATTAACTGAAATCCTAAAGTTGAAGGATATAAACTATGGGATTATAAATTTAGTCTTTAAAAATTTAAAATGTGTTAAAAAAATATTTGGAGTTTTAAAATATATAATAAGCCCTTAAATCTATGATTAAATTTAACACAAATGGACATATTTAGATTCATAAAAAAACAATTGATGTAAAATTCTGAAATAATGTCAATAAAAAACTTGTAATTTAATAATATATATTAGAAAAAAAATAGAAAACATTGGGCGACCCGTCAGCATTGAGCTGGGCCGGCCGAGTCAGCGAGTGGAAAATGGAACGGAGTTTGAAAAGGTATATTGGGTCAATCAATCGAACAAGTGGAATTTGGAAAATGGAAGACCCAATCATCGGCTGCTTCAGCCGGCGTCGACGTGGTCGCACGTCGCCGGCCGCCGCCGCCGGTCAGCACTATGGGATTGTATCGTCGCCGGCCGGACACGTGTATGTAGTAGATTTCAGCAGACACCAAGTTCCCATGTCAATGTCTGTGTGAGTTCCGCCAAAGTTCCCCAAATTCGAATCCTATCAGCTCCTAATCCAATTTGAAAATTCAGTAAAGACTAATAAAATTGCTTTCCCCAATCTTGAATTGACCACTCAATTTGTTATTCCCCTTCAATAATTTATCTTTTCTTTTACTTTTTCGCAACGAATACAGGGACCAAAAGCAATATTCGCTCGCACAGAGAGAGAGATAAAGATTTTGATCGGAAAAGAGACAACCCGATTGAGGTTACGACGGTCAACAGTGCTCGTTTGATCGTCTTCTTCATCCAGGTTCTTTTTTTTCTTTTCTTTTTTTTGGTTTGGGGGTGGGTGGGGGCAAATAATTTTTATTTACTCTTTTGGATGGTTCGTTATAGATTATTATGTGTACTTGGTGATTTAACTGAGGGACGTTCTTTGGAATTGTTTTTGTTTTTTTTTTAATTCTGAAGAAGCGTAATTGATTGTGTTATCTTTGTTGCTGCTAGCTGTTATCCTATTGGGTTTGTACGTTTTCTTGTAATATGTAATTTCTGGAGAAATATTTGGTAAATCATGGCAGCTTGTAATCGAGACTCGAGGGATTGATTTTGAAGGATCTTAAGTTTATAAGAAAATTTCATGAACATGGATCATGGAGCTATCTAGGTTATTAGGATATAAATTTTATTTTCTTTGTTCTTTGTTCTTTGTTTATTATTCTTGCGGTTTCTTTTGGTATAAGAGGAAGTGATATAGGGATGGCTTCAAAATTCTCAATCTATTTCCTGTGAAATGAAATATTTGCGTTTCTATTGCTCATTTTCATCATCGGCAGTATTTTATCTCTTTTGGTACTTATCCTTCTTATTCATCAATATGAAATTATTCAATTTTCGTTCTTGTATGCTCTGTTTACGAGTTTGCATAATTTCTTTATATAATCAGGTGGAAAAAGGATGATACCGGATCGTGATTAAAAGAGTTACTATGGATTCAGCAAGGAGTTGGTTTCAGAAGTTCCAATATAAAGTAAAGAAGGAAACTGAAAATGACAATGAGGTTCAAGAGGCACCTTCAAGTGCAACGAAACAGAAAGTTGAGGTTGCCAAGCATTATATTGAAAACCATTATAAATCTCAAATGAAGTCATTGCAAGATAGGAAGGAGAGGTATTTTTTTATATGTATATATGTTTTTTTTTTAAAACTAGCCTGGTTACAGTTAATGGCTCTTTAGGATTGAGAAGTGTAATATTTAGAATAAAGTATGTGCAGGGTCCATAGAACTCATATTTGTAAATGTATGCACCTACATGACATATGACTTAAAAAATATAACCTTTTTTCCTTGCCGTGGATTGTTCGGTAAGTTCCTTGTATACCAGGTATAACATTGAAGCGATTTTAGTCTTAGTTTTGAAAAATTAAGAAATGGTCGGTACTAATATTGTCTAAAATATTTAACCCTGGAATTTTCATTGACTTAGATTTCTATTGCCATATTTTAATTTTACTTTGGACATTGACAGACGTTATGTGTTGGAGAGGAGGCTTGCTGATGCCGATGCTTCTGTTGAAGACCAAATGAACGTGCTTAAGTATTTAGAACAAAAGGAAACAGAATACATGCGTCTTCGTAGACATAAAATGGGCGTCGAGGACTTTGAGCTGTTGACAATTATAGGAAGGGGTGCATTTGGGGAGGTTCATATCTTACTACTTTGTCATGTTAATACTTGAACTTAAAGTTCCAACCATTGTTTATTTCTCGTTCACTTTATCATCACTTGTTTGCTATCTTATTTCCTTTCTATCACGGTTCAGTGAAAATATCACTTAAATATAGATGCAGACTATTGAAAGTATGTATCTTTACTGGGATATTGTTGAATTATGTTAAAGGGGGAGTGTTGGTAAATATCATTAATTCACCCCAGCCCATCAACTTAAATTTTTGGATTGATTGATGATTTAACATGATTCAAGAGGTATACATACACAAGATCTTCTTATGATTTTTGTTGTTTCTTTATTATTTTGCAGGTCAGACTTTGTAGAGAAAAAACCACTGGTCACGTGTATGCAATGAAGAAGCTTAAGAAATCCGAGATGCTTCGCAGGGGACAGGTATTTCTAAAACCTTAATGCCCTAACTTCTTGTGATGATGGATTGATATAATTTCACATATTCTAGTTGATGCTTATTCTTTCTTCTGAATTTCAAATTGGTTTGTGTACATTATGCCACAACCCATGATTTGAACTTGATGGTGAAGAAGTTATTTTTCTGCTAAAAAAAAGGATGAGAAATTGGATTCTATGGTAGAATCTCTTATAGCTATTCCATCATAGGGTTTTTGATTTATGAAGGCCATGTCTATCTTTTAGAAAGATCTTCTCTTTCTCCATGGTTGAGCTTAGTGGTGAAATGTCTAGTAGTTTTAATCTAGAGCTCTCTAGTACAGAGCACAGAGGATGTTGGAGCATCTACTTCAATCATGTTATCCTATGCTAAATGGTTTGAGATAGTCTCCATTTTAATCTAGCAGATGTAGAAAGTTTGGATGGATTTTTGTGTTAAAAACGAGAATTACATGCTACTATGCTTTCTGGTACTTACTTTAACTATGATGCTATGAGCTTTAGTGCATCCTGGTCTGGGTTAGGGGCTTTTTTCAGATCCTGCTGCAGATAAAGATTTCACACTTGTATTTAATTTAATTTATTTTTTTGTAGGTGGAACATGTCAAAGCTGAAAGAAATCTTCTAGCAGAGGTTGACAGTGCCTACATTGTTAAGTTATACTGCTCCTTTCAGGATGAAGAATTTTTGTATCTTATAATGCAATATCTTCCTGGAGGTGATATGATGACTCTGTTAATGCGAAAGGATATTTTGACGGAGGATGAGACTAAATTTTATGTTGGTGAAACAGTCCTTGCTATAGAGTCCATTCACAAGCATAATTATATTCACAGGTTTTATACTTCTTCTTTTAAAAATCTTTCATAGCTTGCTCATGTCATGGTTTTTGTTCAATCTTCATTTTATCAAGAAAATACACGATTATTCAAACCAACCTTTCGTAGTTTTCATGTTATGCCAATTTGTTTTGAAACTACCAACGGTTAGCTCTATCAGAAAACAATTAAAATGGAAATCTATTATTATTTTCTTGCATTTTTGTTCAGGAAAGTGTCTGGAAAAACATAGTGTGGTTTTAGTATCAATGAGTCATGTGTTTGAGTGCAAGTTAGATTGCTTTCTTACAATTTCCCGTCAAATCACATTTTATGCTTCTTATGTGTCTCTTCTTCTGTTATGAGTTTTTTTTTTGTTCTTAATTTTTTCTTATGAATTTGTAGAAACCGTTAGTTGAATACCATTATGAATTTATTTAAGTAATATGAATTTCATTTGCTTTTTAGAGACATCAAGCCTGATAATTTACTGCTTGATCGTTATGGCCACATGAAACTCTCAGATTTTGGGTTGTGTAAACCCTTGGAATCTAGTAGTTTCCCTAATCTCACTGAGCAAGAAAATGTAATGGAGAAGAATGTCAGATCTTCCACAGAAAATGATAGTCATTTCGATGTATCGAAACAAACACAACAAGAACAATTGTTACATTGGCAAAAGAACAGACGGACACTGGTTTGTTCTCTTTCTGTCATAGTTCCATTTCCTTTTTCTTTTTTTTTTTTTTTGGAAACCAGTTCCATTTCCTTATATGGTGCAAAGTTGCATGTTCGATTTCTATGTTATAAAATAAAATTTTGTTGGTTAATGGAAGATTCAAGCAGCAAGAATAAGTTCTTGACAATATTTATCATGGGATTTGAAATATTAACAAACCAAGAACAAAAATCTAATTAATTCAGAGTCCTACATCACCTTTGATTTTTTAAATTAAATTATAAGACATTCTTCCTTCATTGTTTTATCATTTAGAGAATTCCTTGTCACAGCTTTCTGTTTAGTCTTTCTATCGAGGAAATTCCAACTTTTGTTCAAATGATTTTAATTGATATTTTATTTGTTTTTTGGTGTGCGCAATCTTACCACAAGATCCTATACTCTAGGCTGGCTATGGACTTATAATTGTTGAAAAATATATGTTCCAGCTTTAGCATCCTGTCAACTTTGCCTCTTAATTTTAATAGAAGAGAAGCGTATAAACTTTTTCTTTTTAATGTAGATCAATATGTCCATTTAATTCATATGCTTTTTTTTTTTTATTGAATAGATTTAATTCATATGCTTAAGCATATAATGTATATATTTTTGTATAACTCTTTACTTTCTCCTCTTATGTATGCGTGTCTACATATATTTATGTTTCCTTGTGATTTATTATATTCTTTTCATTCTAATTAATATGTTACTTTTAGGCTTATTCAGCTGTTGGAACCCCAGACTATATTGCCCCAGAAGTGTTATTAAGGAAGGGATATGGAATGGAGTGTGACTGGTATGTTTGTTTTTTGTGTTTAACATCCTTTTAATATGATTATTGCTCGAATTGTAACAAGAAGCCTCTTCTAGGTGGTCCCTCGGCGCAATTATGTACGAAATGCTCGTGGGATTTCCACCTTTCTATTCTAATGATTCAATGACTACATGTAGAAAGGTAAGGGCAATTGACCTTTTGTTAGTATAGGCAATGGGCATATAGATCTCTCTTTAGTTGTCTTGATTAGGTAATGAAAAATTGTTAAAATTCTAAGTACTATATAATATTAGATCTTCAAGGTTGAGATATTTTGGGGTATGAAATGAATAATGGTACTGCTAACTTCTGATGTTACTATGATCATCAAGAAAATGGTCAATTTTTACTGTGCAGATTATAAACTGGAGAACTCATCTGAAATTCCCAAAAGAAGCAAAACTTTCCATTGAGGCTAAAGATCTTATTTGCAATCTTCTATGCAATGTTGAGCAAAGGATTGGAACCAAAGGGGCTAAAGAAATTAAGGTTAGAATATAAATATATTATCCTTTTCAATTTATTTATTCAATTGAATTATATTGCTCAATAAGTTTCTCTTGTCAGGCGCATCCATGGTTTAAAGGTATTCAATGGGATAAATTATATCAAATGGAAGCTGTTATCATCCCCGAGATCCATGATGAGTTAGATACTCGAAATTTTGAGGAGTATGAAGAGGTAAATATTACCATTTTTTATGCAGTACCCAATTATTATTTACTTTACCCCATGTATGATGATCGCATTGATTCTTCTCCGTAGTAAAAAGCTCGGTACGAAAACCGTTGTTTTCTTGTTTATATGTTTCATCTTGATTCTTATGTTCCAAAGGTTTTTTCCTTTGTTTTTTAATGTCACGATGATGCAATTTATATATTTGAGTGAATATAAATAATTCTTGTTTTAAATGAAGTTTTTCACATGTCATGGTTATATATACATCCGTAGGAATAGATAACATGCGATCTGACTAGTTATCGTGCAAATTTTTTTGGATAGATTTAACTGTGATTAAAATGGGAGAGAATACACAAGAACAGAAAAAGGGGCATGGCAAAAGAAAAAAGAGCTCACGTCCCCAAGTAGTGACCTTGTTGGTAGAGACTTCGGTTTTCTAGGGTCTGCTTCCCTTGTAGTCTAAGGTGGAAATCCACTAGTGAACTTAATTAAAAAATCATTTGTTGTCTTTCGGGTTTGGGCTTTTAATAACTGGGAAGCTTCGATTCTCAGTTATTAAAAAAAAATAGAAGAGCTCATAAAAAATTGGATAGACCTTAAAAAACGGTCTCCAATCCAGAGAGATAACACTTAAAGGTTAATTATAAAAAATTTAAGAAACAGAGGCCTAAAGAGAAGCATAAAAATTAATGAGACTTGTGAAAGCTTAAAAATAAAAGAACTCTTCAAAATTATATACTTTATTCCTACTGGCAGGAGCTAACTTAAATTTCAAGTGAATAGGATTCCAGACGAGTAAAACTTGAATTGACTTGATATTTCCATCAGAGTTTACATTCTTTTTAACTCTTTTTTTCCATATGAAGGCTACTCTTATAACATATTTATAGATTTTTAATATAGATATGCAGTTCTTAATGGATGCATCAATTTTTCATTAATTACTCATGGTATCGTGGATTTTTGTGTTATGCAGCTGAGCGTGCCAGGTCAAACTCCAAAGTCCGGTCCTTTGAGAAAGGCAAGTCTGTGATTTGTTGTTCTGCAAAGCAGTTAAATCTTGCATCTAGGTTATCATTTGATTTTTTTCCGCTGCAAGGGCACATAATTTCATGCTAGATTTTGTTGAATATATATATTTTTTAATTTGAAATTTGAATGCTGGCTTCAAGTATCTATGTTGTTTTATTTTTGAACTGTGGCAATGTGCATTCTTACCACCATTGTTTCTTCTCATTCTTTTTTTCTTTAGCGACTGACTTGTGCTTTTGTTCAGCAGAAACTTTCACCCAAGGATGTGAACTTCGTTGGTTATACGTACAAGAATTTCGAAATCGTCAACGAACACCACTTATCTGGAATTAGTATGCGCTACTTGTTTTCATTGAATTTAACAATTCAGTCCCAGTTAGTAATATATGAACTGTAATTCTTGAAATTCACCGATTAAAGATGTGTCAATCTTTACTTGCAGCTGAGATGAGGAAAAAGCCTAACAAGACCAAGAGGCCATCTGTTACAACTCTATTTGGTACATGCACTTTTCTAAAATTTTCTGAGTATGCAAATTGCAGGGCTCCATAACATATTCTTACCTTCTGGCCTCTCTGTTTCACTTTCTCTCCTTTCTTAGCCACAGCAGATTCTTCAGAGCAGCCTGTTCAAAGAAGTTTTCCGAATCATTTGCCAACCCATCTCGAAGTCTCGGAAAGCCCCGATCCATCACCTCGTTCAATCGAATCACCAAAAGTGCCGAAGAGGTGGGGAAGATGAAGGTTGGTAAGCCAACAAACTGCTCTTCAGCTAGCTCAAAAGTGGTGTAGATAATAAAAAAAAAAAAATTGTAGATTCTGCAAGTCTTAGATTCTCACAGGCCAGTTAGCCTCCCTGTGAGTTAGAAGTTGTTAGGATTTGTTTTTGCCAGTTCTTTAAAGCTTCTCACAAGCTAGAGTCAAGTAGAACTTCAGTTGCCCATTTGTGGTATTGGAGTATGGTATGTGGCTGAATTATAGCTTCAAAACTTAAATGTTGTATAGTGTATAGGGTTTTTAAGGACTAATTCAAATTCCAATTTTATTTCATGTATATATTATGATAAGATTTTTTATGGCAAATAATTGATCCATATGTTATAAAGTTGAATCAAAATTGTTCTATCTTTTGAGATGTGAAAGATAAGATAAAGAAGGGGAAAATGAGTACAAGAAGATAAGGATATGAGATCTAACATAATCCCTTAAAGGAAGGAAAGGCCTTGATTTAAACAAAAAAAAAAGAAAGAAAGGGAAAAGCCTTGACCTTTCTTCCCATGTCAAAGCGAAGTCATTTGTGTCATGTAAGATAATGTCTATGGCAGTTAAGGGAATACTTCAATGTAAACTATTAAGAGATTTTTATTTTTATAAAAGAAAGAAATCTTGTATTACAACATTTTTTATAGAAGTTTTATCCCATTACATGCTTGGGTACTTGTACTCGGTTAAAGACTTGGATCAAGAATAAATTTTTTTACAATAAAAATCATTTGTGAGTTCTGAACGTAAGACATTCAAAGAAACATGTTTAGAAGATCTCGAGTTTTTACTAGTGAGACCGTTAGTTAAGACTTGTATCATTATACATAAGTAGAGATTTTTTAACTTGTATTGGATGGTCAAACATAAATACTCTTTTAAGATGCAATTGTTATCTTTAGCTAGTTTCCTATTTGTAGAACTTCAAAAATAAAAAGTAAGTAGATAAAGAATTTAAATGAAGTAAAAGGGGGGCAAGAATGTGTGAATTACTTCAAAAATATAAAGTAATTAATAAGTTTGTACCATAGAAATCTTTTGCCTTTTTACTTCATCATAAAGAAGTGGATGATTTTCATCCTAAATAGCAACTTTTGTCTATAACAATTAAATAAGGTTTAATTTCATTTCATGCAGCAGTAATGTACCAATATCACACGTAAAAGAGAATGAGATAGCTAATTTATCATTTTCTTTTCTAGTTCTAACATCCACCTATAGTAACAAAATTTATAATGAATTACAAATGTTATCTTGACGAGCTCTGGTATCGAATTCACTAGTTTTTTTTTTGGAATTAACCATGAAGAAGGTAGAAAAACAATTATTCCTTTCTACAGAAAAATAATGAAAAAAAGAAAGATTAAAGAGGTATTTTATGAAGGGAATGAATGAAATGAAAACCAACCAAATTTGAAGGTAAAGGAGAAAAGTAAAGGAATTAGAGGTTTGTCAACATCAAGAAACACCACTTTGCATCAATCCCTATATCATGCAAAAAGCAATGAATTCTATAAAGGGAGCCATGCCTAACAAAAGAGAAGCACAAATGAAACATCACATATATCTTGTTTGTGCATATAATATTTTTTATTTATATATAATAAGCTCTAGGTTGTGGGGTTTAGAATGCAAAAGCAAAAGGCCCAAGCATGTAAAATTAAAAGTTAAAGCCAAAATTGAAGGAAGCCTTAGATTGAGAGGAAAATGCTTCATGGGTTGGCCTCTAATGGCACTTGTCTGCACCCTATTGATCTATTATGATCTTTTGTGTATCTAAGCACAGTCTATGGCCCATTTATCCCAAGCTCTATCTTCAACATAACAAAACATGTTTTGTTTTTGAAGAGAGAACTTTGGGATTTTGTTCATATGATCATCTTCATTGGCTATTCAAATTCAATTATATATGTTAATAGTTATTTTTTCTTTCTATTAACTATTTTTTTGGGTTTGGTTGACCAAACATGGTAAAAGGGTATAAGTTGAAATGGGGCCATGTGGATAATTGCACACCAAGTTGGGATCTTTGAGGGTTGTGCCTTGGGTCATGTTAATAGTTGATACCTAGGCCACAAAAGTCCAAATTTTGATAATATAATACAAGTGGAATTGCTATATATATATATATATATATTATATACATATATATATATATATATTGGAAAATTAAGAGGACATCGGAAAATATGTAAAGATCTAACAGTTACATTAAACAGTTATCAAGAATAGTAATTCAAGAGTATTAGTGTATACTCAACGACTAAAAGGTCATGAGTTTGAATCCTTTCATCCTAATTATTATAAAATTGAAAAAAAAAGTTCACAAAGAACTTTTCCAATTTAAAATAATAAAACGTACACCATACATTTTAAACATGAATGACTTTCTTCTAAAGAAAAATATTCAACTAATTTATGAAGAAAAAAGAAACAAAGTTGGATGACATTTCTTAGTTCAACAATATATTGTGGAATGAGAGAATGATTCAAACCTTAAATCTTTGGGTTGAAAATAAATATACTTTATAACAGTTTCGCAAGTCATCATATTTGTATTTGATCAACGTATCTGATTTTGGGTGAAAATAAACAAAAAGAATCCCTCACCATTTTTTTACATGGATATTGTTTTATGCCATATATGCTTAACCTTTTACTTTTAAAAAAAAAAAAAATTTATTTTTCTTCAATAAGAATTTATAGCTATTAGCTCTATTGTTGGTGATGTTTTGCTGGAGAAAAACATATGGTGGTAGACAATATTTTCTCATATTGTTCATAATAAAGAAAGATGAATCAAATTTAAAAGTGATAGGAAGACAAAAAAAAAAAGCTTATCACTAATTTTCTGTTTGCCAAAGACTCTTTGTTGCCTAATTTAACTTGAGCTTGAGTTGACAAACTTTATTAGAAAGTTTATGCATTTCAAAAGTGGTTAGGCCCCCTTTATGTATGAAAGAAACATTATGATTACCCTCCATTTTGCATTATATTATTAAGAATTACATTTTTAACTTCAGAAGTACAAGGCCGTGTTAACACTTTTTTAAATTTTTGGAGATTTTATTTGATTGTTTTTAGTGGCATTATCACTCATTGTCTTAGAAACCTCATCATTTTTTTGAGTATACCA
>JBBMKA010000026.1:219938-235046 GCA_037833695.1 Sechiopsis laciniata
TGTGTCCCCCCCCCCCCCCCCCCCCCCCTAAATGGCATTGTCATTTTTTCAAAAAAAAAAAAAATGGTTCGATTTATTGCATGTATTGGTTGACAGAAAAATTCCCATCAATATACAAATTACAATATCATTTTTCCTGAGTTAATAATTTGTTTTTAAAATTTTAAAAATTGACAATATCTCAATAAATTTGGACTAAAAATGACTTTTGGAATTTTAGTCAAATCAAATCATACCCTCACTGACAAATCAACCTCAAGAACAAGTTGTAAAATTTTGAAACAAGTCAATCTCAAGAATAAGTTAGACAAGTCAACCTCAAAAGTAAGTTAGTGAAACTCTAATTAAAGCAAGACAATCTTGAGAATAAAATGTGTGAAGCCCTCAAAACAAGCCAACCACAAAAATAAACGGCAAAGTTTGAGACAAGTCAACCTCGAGAGTAAGCTGCATAACTTGTGAGACAATTTAATTTTTAGAACAAGCTTCAAACCCCATACAAATATTCAATCTCAAGAATAAAGTTGCGAATTTCTTAATAAGTCACATTCGAAAACAAGCTACAGAGCCTTCTAGACAAGAGTACCTTAGGAATAAACTACAAAGCAACCTAGACATTTATATATGAAAGAAAGAATCACATGAACAAATTAGAAATTGTACGTATTCTATTTACATAATACTTTTTTTTTTAGAGAAAAGATACATACCTTACTTACATAATACAAATACAAAATTGATTTACATGTGTCATGTTAACGGAGATTTTAACGTTTCTCATTAAAATCTCGTGTGAACAATATCATTATATAATATTGCTTCATTCAACTCAACTTGAACCCTCCTATTCCAAATAGAATGGTGAGAGAAATTATAAAACCATATATTTCAAATTGGTATTGAATTTTTTTTTTTGAAAAATTTTGAAATGAAAAAGTGAAATGGAGGCAGGAGGTAGGTAGGTGAGTAGATGATGTCCCTAAATTTTAAAAACTTGTACAGTTTTAAGGGCACTCCTACTGTGTTTGGTGCAAAATTAGGGGACCCAACACCAAGACCATAATTAAAAGAGACTCATATTGGACTTAAGATCATAGTGCCTGTCTAATCCACAAATTATTTTATTAATTTAAACTTTTGAGGATTAATTTAGGGAAAACCATTCTGTCTTCTTCCAAAGTTATATATTTTCCAATGAAAAACAACTGTATTTCAACAGTTGTTTCAATTAATGGAAGATCATATATTATCCCATCCTAATTAAAATAGTTGCACAAAATCAACTATATAGCTTTTTTTTAATGTAATAATGGACCCCTACTTTTCGCTTAAATTATTTATATTTTATTTTGTGTGTATAGACTAGTAGCTCATATACAGAAATTATTTTAATAATTAATGCAAAAGGGCTGTGTTTGGATCAGGTTAATTATTCTTAAGTAATATTTTAGATCTATTCTAAAATTATCAACAACTATACAAAAATGAATTAATATGCACTCCATTCTCAAAAGTATTCTATATCAACGATATTAAGATTTTGTTTTTTCAAAACGAAAAGTTGTAAACCAAAAGTTATTGTTGGATGGGCTCATATTTCTTTAATTTATGCACCAATCAAATAATTTCATCATCCCACGCAGGAAAAATAATATTTCATACTATATATTTAATACTTCAGATATATGGTCGATGTGAAGTTACAATATAGTATTCATGTGTCAGAAGACAGCAATGCTAAGTGGAAATTAAATAATTATAAACAAGTTGATGATGTTGCAGCCATCTTATTATATAAATTCTTTTTTGAAAAATAAATACAATCCAATCGTGATGCCAATAATTAGCGGTGAAAGTTGGCAATTTAGAGGACATTTATGACGAGGGAATTTTTAAAAATAGTAATGAATGAGAAAACCATATGGTAAGGATTATTATATTAATGTGAGGAAGGGTAGAGTCACATGGAAATATGAATATTGTTGGGTTTTAAATGAAATTACAAACAAAACCTTCATTTAAATTCTTTGTTAAGAAAATCCCACCTCTATTTTGTTCTGTTCTTAGTTGTCTTTGGCTTCTGTCATGTTAGAACGTGGAAGGACACTATTTCTACATATGAAATATGAAAAAAGCTTATTTGATTGGATGAATTCGATTCCAAAGTTTTAACTTTGTGTAATTGTAGCGAAAAAAAGAGGGTAGTTTAATACTAATTGACATTTAGTTTTGATCAAAAGATCATAAAAGTTGAGATCCTTCTCACTAAATAGATTGATATTGTAATATCAGTTCTTTTTTTTATCTATACTAAATTAATTTGCAATAATATTTTTGTTGAGAATTGCACATTAAAAAAGTAAAACTTTCTTATAACATTTATAAAATAAGGTCAATGAAACTATACCGATAATTACAAAGAAAAATGAATAATGATTAATTATGCTCAAATATAGATTTTTATACTAATTCAAGTAATTCTTACAAACCTTGCTACTTACTTACTATTCACTTTGTGAGCAACGTTCTCAATTTATATAATCGAAAAATTACAAATCATATAAATATAGATAAAAATGCAATTTATTATATAATATAATAATTTTAAATTGGGTAAAACGATAAATAAATGAAGGAATGAAAAAGATTCTAAAACCATGTGCAAAGTATATGTAAGGAGGTAGGCAATAATTATTTTTAGAGAAAAAAAAAAAAAAAAAAAAAAAAAAAAAAAAACTCAATAAGCATATATAACCTTAGACACACAACTCATTTCTACTTAATTTGGTGTAACTTGAAGATTTAGTGTTCTTTTTCATTTTTTCTCTCTTACAAGTTAATGAGAATGAATAAATATATTAGAAAAATATATTCCTAGCAATTCAAGAATCAAAATACATGACATATTTAAGTCACTAAAGATTAAAACAAATAGAATATTATATTAATGTAACAAAGTTTTATCATCTATAATATTATTTTAGATTGTCACGTTTTTTGGTGAATTTTTAGATATTCATTCCAGACAAAAATGAAATACATTCATATTTCAATTTGTATCTCAAGGGCAGGAGACAATTCATATGGATACTTGGCTAGTATATCAATAAAATGATGGGATTCATTTTTAAGTTATTATTTTTTTTCTTTTTTCTAAAATTGTGAATACTTTGTGTTAAGATAAAAAGTTATCCATAATAATTTTGTAAAATTGTCATAATAGGTTGTGGTATTTCTATGACAAATTTGTGTGTGTGTCAGAGAATCATGTGGTCAAAATAAATTGGAAAAAAAAAAAAAAAAAATTAGTGTCTGAAAATTATTACAGAGCAAGAAGAGCAATATATAAAATACCTTTTTTTCTTAAAATGTTCCAAAAACAAAATTCTCTCTCTTTCTCTCTCATCATTTCAGAGATTCTCAAAATGTCTCATCAAACAAATAGAGGTTTTGGTGTGTGATTCCATAAATGATGATTGGCTCTTTGAAATTTTCAAACTTCAATTTCTCTCTCCTCTTTTAGAGGGAGAGAGAAAGAAGTTTGATCACAAACTTGTTCTTTTAATGGAAAATTTCTTTTTTATGTCCAATCAAAATGTGATCTTAAAAGAATATTATATTTCTCTAAACCATAGCTGCCAATTTTATTTTTATAAAATTATGAAACGCAGAAGTGAAAATTAAAAAAGAAATAAAAAGAAAACCAGCTTTTGGACCTTAACAAAGCCAAAATCTTGTCTCACCCCTTTACAACTAAAAACCAACCATAAACACCCTTCTTTTATTACTTTATTCTAAAATATACTTTCTTAATTTCTCCAATTTTTTGTCCTTAATCTACCCGACATATTAGTTTACATGTCGTTCCCATTTCCCATATTAGCAATAATCATCCTTTTTCTAAAAAAACTTAATTTATTGTGTATAAGATTTTTCAACTAATTAAGTGAGTAAAGCTGTTGATTTTTTAATATTAAGAACTGGGTAGCTTTGTAGAGATGAATGAACTAAAGTTTAGAGAAATTAAATTAAATTTAAAGATATGTGAGTGGTGACAAATTGGAACAACTATTGAAATAGTTTAAGTACAAAGGATATAGTGGTTTGTACTCCTACCCTCTCAAATTTTCAAAATGGATGTCTAGAGGACATACATGTCAACGGATTTTGATCTACTTGAGTGGATCCACAAGAACTATTCCCTCTAATTTGATAGAGTGCTCATTATCGATCGAGTTGAAAATAGAACGACTCTCGTGAGGACTCTTGTAAAATAATTATTGTACATTATTGCCGTTTTGGTCCTTTATTTTTTGATAAAGTTGAAATCGCATTTTTATAAGAACTATATCATTTTTAAAAAAATAAAAAAAACATAAAAGTATGTAAATCACATACTATTACAATTTAGGAAAATCAAAAAAGGATATCACAACAACCGTTATAAGAATTAAAAACATTAAATTTAGAACACCAAGAATAGAAACCTTTACGATGATTAATCATTGTCGTGGATTTAATTTTAAAAATAATAATATTTATATTTTTGTAAGCTATATAGATCTATATAGCTTAAAATAATCTTAACTCTAAATACTTGTTAAAAAAATAGTTGATTGGAAAAGTATGTATATAATTACCATATTTAGAGATAAAAGAATGTTCTTCAATTTAAAGTTATAGAATATCTAAATATACTTGTTCAAAAATTATATATATATTTTTTAAATTTATTTTGACAAAGAAAATAGTTAAAACTAACCCATGATATATTATTTTGTATTTTGTAATATATATAACAAATGGAAGTAATTCAATTTATAAAAATGTGCTCATAATTAAAATATTATAAATTTAAATCTTCATACCTAAATGGTTAAATTAAAAACAGAACAGGTAAATGAAGGGTGGATTTTCAAGTTCTAGTGCGTTGTGTTTATAGAATTCTTCTCAATAAAATTATTTTATTTATTTTATTTAGTTTCTATGTACTATTCATCTATGTAAGTATCCTTGAAAATGTTTATATGAAAAAAAAAAAAAATCATCTTTTGCACATATTAAGCATGCAAGTCGAAGCATAATATAACATAATATTGTTATTTTATCACCAATAAACTTTTGGAATAAGAAAAGTATATATTTGACATACAGAAGTCGTAGTTTTATGGTTAAATTAGTATTTCAATAGCATTCAAAAATTATTTTTATAATTAATGTGGAAAATCCCATTGGAAAATTTTAACTATATCATTTGATTCGTCTTTCTTGGGTATAATATCTATTTATTGATATTAAAAAATAAACAAAAACTAATCATGTAATAGTTTGCATTTTCAAGAAAATGTTGGTTCCATCTCAAAATTAACATTTTTTTGCGATAGCTTTGGTGAAAAAAAAACAAATTACAAAAAAATAATACTTTTGTTAAACCTAAAAAAGAGTGTACACATAGAAGAATATCAGTTAAAAAAAAGTACACACCATATAAATCCAAACATTGTTATCCAATTTCTCTAAAAAAAACATTGTAAGAATCCAATTAACCGTACCAAAGGTATATATATTTTTAAACATCGTACAAAATATAATTACAAAAAATAGGTCGAGTCCATTAGCGAAAATGATTTATATAGAACAAATTTATAACCCAAATAATTGAATTAGGTACAAAATATATCTATCAAATGTCCACCGTTCAAACTGGCAGAAGGAAAGAAACAAGCGCAGAAGGGCGGGGAAAATGACACAAAACGAACCGTTTCATTCATGAGAATTGTGATTGTTATTTGGCTTTGCCTACTTCGTCTTTATGTCCTTTTTCTAAAAATAAATTAATTAATATAAACCCCTTGAGAGCTGTCAACTTTAATTAACCCTAAAAAAACTTTAATTAACCCTTTGCGTGTAACAGCAAAGAGATTAAAAAAGTTAATCACTCCTTATTGAAAATTATAAAACTTTGACTTAGTGATTATATAAGTCCACACGTAGCTAAATTTCTTAAAAAAAACAAAAATAAAATAAAATTTAATAGTTCCCGTTTTACAATTAAACAATGCCATATTTTGATTCTTTTTTAATTCAACAGATTTAAAGTTTTTTTTTTTGTAATTTATAAAAATTGAAGGAGGAAGACCACAATCTCTAAATAGACAACCGTCTTACTGCTCTCAAATAAATTAGAGTTAATACTGATTTTCATAATCGAATTCATTATCGTGGTGTTGAACTAAGATTAATTACTACGTTGGATAAGATGGCACAAGAGCTTAAATGTTTGAATTCCAACTAAGGTAAATTTCATGCATTTTATTATTACCTTATGATACAAAAATATGATTAATTAATTGATATACACATGAAACTTTAGTAAAAAAGCGCCTTGTTTAGCCTTATTTATGTTAAAAAAAGTCAGCGACTCTCTCTCTCACTCATTCTCTCTCCTAAAACCGTCAAGTTTCAATTTTGTTTGTTTTAGACCAAAAAAAAAACCCCTTTAAAGCCTGTGTTCTGTGTGCCTTTTATGCTTCCTCAATAACCAAAATCATCATCATAAGCAGCAAAAATTTCTCATCTTAGCTTATTTACTGCTTATTATACAAGAATCAAAAACAAAATTCAAACCCCAAAAGGAAAAATTGAATCTTTTGTTGTTGTTTGGTGTGATGATTTTCTTCAGCTAGCATGTGTAGCCGCTTGTTTGAGATGGAGAATTACCAGGGTGATTTGACTGATATTGTGAGAGGATCAAGAACAACAACTTTTGGTTGCAAAAAAGAAGATCCCTTTTCAATTTCATCAGAAATGGCCATCAATTTCTCATCTTCTTCACAATTATTACAACAACAACAACAACAAGAAGTTGCAGCTTCATCAATAGAGGGTCAAGATCAATACAGTTTTGGGGATCCATTTTGTGCTGCTACAGCCATGAAAGATCCACTTTTTCAAGAGCTTGATATATTTTGTGGTACAAATTCATCATCTTCTTTTTTCAATAGTGGTGGAAATTTAGAGCAAAAGAGTGGTCAATTTCGTGGTTTTGGTGTTCATGAAGATGAGCTTATCAAAAGGCCTTGCAATATATTCTCTAGAATGCTTCAGATCTCTCCAGCAACAATTACAAACAAATTCTCTACTAATTCTGGTTGTGATTCCCCTTTGCTGATTCCAAATTGCAACAATTCTTCTTCTTCAAATCCATTAATTCATGCTAATAATTCTGGCTTCCATCATTTTGTTGATAATAATCCCTCCACTCTTCAGATCTCTTCTCCTAGAAATCCAGCTGGTATCAAAAGAAGGTAATATTTACTATAAACAATTCATTCATTTCTAGATTTGAAAAAAAAGGTCAAACTTTCATGTGAGGAAAAAAAAAAGTTACAGCTACTTAAATCACCACTTGCAGTAAGTTTGAAGCTGATTTTTATGAAAAAAGAGTCTAAGAAAATAGGGTTTAGTTTTTTTTTAGTACCACAATAATACTCGAGATTTAGGGACTCAGACCTAAACCTCTAGTCGAGGATATATGTTAATTACCACTGAGCTTGCCTTCGGGAGTTTAGGTTTTAATTTAATTGTGTTTTTATATTCCCAAAAAAAAAGAAAATAGGGTTTAATTTAGATTGCTTGCAGAGTTTGGAAACTTGAGAAATAATTTGTTTGTATGTTTTGAGTGAATATATAATTTTTTTATTGGAAATCTAATGGGGAAAATCAAACCTGAAAAGGGAGGGGGGGTCTGGGTTTTGAAGGGGAATGCTACAGAGATTTGGTTTTCATTGTATAGTTGTTTTCAAAAAGGGCAACTTTAATTTTTTTTTTTTTTAAATTAATTTTTGTATGCTCCCCAAAACCACCTGAATTGATTATACTGTTGTTTGGTTGTGTGTTGTGTTGGTATTGTTTGAATTTGGTTCTCATTTCTGAATTTGCAGTTTCCCTTTTAGTTGTTTCCCCTTACACAAATTACAATCTCCCCCCAAAAAATAAACAGCTATAGAAAAAAAAAAGTAATACTAATAAAAATTATATTCAATATCCATTTTGGCACAAAAAAAAAAGTAAGATAATGAATCTTATTTGAGGTTGTTGTTGTTGGTTTTGTGTTTAATTTGTTTAGGAAGAGCCAAGCTAGGAAGGTGGTTTGTGTTCCAGCTCCAGTAGCTGCCAGTAGCAGGCCTAATGGGGAAGTTATTCCTTCTGATCTCTGGGCTTGGAGGAAATATGGTCAGAAACCAATTAAAGGTTCTCCATATCCTAGGTATGTTTTTTTTTTGTCTTTTAATTCAAGCATTTAATTTCAGGTTTATTTGTTGGTTTAGTAATTTGGTTTTGGATTATATATGAAATTGAATTGGTAATTGTGAAGCAGCTTCAATTGTGTTTGTCTTTCCACAACTTTTTGGAGTTACTAAGGAATTGCTTTATTGCAGCTCATATATATTGTATAAAAGTTCTTCCTCTTGGATTTTACCCTAGTTTTAACCTTCTTTTCACCCCCCTTTGCACTGTTAATTTATGTTGAATGTTGGTTACCAATTTTAAAGCTTTTTTTCCTTCTTGGGAATCACATTCAATTATTTTCTTGCATTTTATGATCACCCATTTCCTCCTTCACTTGTGTAGATGTTTTAGTATTGCTCTTTGAGTTTGATCTTTTGATTAATATCCCAATTCATGCATGGAGAAAAACTTGAATAAATTAAATGTAGAAACATATTGTTTGTCAGAGATTAAAAAATATATATTATAATAAGCAAACCAAAAGGTAAGCTTTTAGGCAAAAGATTACTCTTTTTAGGCAAAAATTACTCCATTCATTTCATTCAACTTTTAAGAAATTAGTACAAATCCAGCCAACCAACAATGGATTAAAACAATGCTGAAGTTCTTAGGAGAGGTTGAAAAAAGTTCAAGTTCTTAAAGTATGAATAAAACAATTTAGTTGAGTGGTGATTTAACCTAGTATATCAAAGTTAAACATTGTCATTATTTTCTCTTTCATTAATTTCTTTTTATAATCGGAGCTTCACTGCTCTTTCTTTCTTTTAAGTTTTTCAAACTTGAGACCTGCGAGAGAGATTATACTCTAGAAACCTCAAGCCTCTATCAACGAGGCCGCTTCTCTCGAAATTATTAATTCTAGATTGCTAATTCAAAATAAAATTGTAGAAGTAATTTTGTCAAAATGTGAACATGATTATTTTGAAAAATTCAGGGGGTACTATAGATGCAGCAGCTCAAAGGGTTGTTCAGCAAGAAAACAAGTGGAAAGAAGCAGAACAGATCCCAACATGTTGGTGATTACATACACATCAGAGCACAACCATCCATGGCCAACTCAAAGAAATGCTCTAGCAGGCTCTTCAAGATCCCAACAATCAAAAAACAACACAACAAATTCCTCAAAACTCTCTCAACCTCAAAAACCAACAACAACATCTCAAGAAGGATCAGTCAAAAACAACAACAATAATGGAACAAAATCCTCAACATCATCAAATAATGTTAAGGAAGAAGCTGTTGAAGAGATTGAGAACCATGTTGTTGAAACAGAAGAAGGAGACCAATTCAATGAAGGGTTTCAATATGAGGTGGCAATGGGAAGCAACAACAATAATCAAAGTGATGATTTTTTTGCAGATTTGGAAGAATTAGAGACTGACCCTTTAAATCTCTTGTTCACACAAGTCCAAAAATTAGACCAAACCAAAGGATCGGGCGGCTTAGACGACGTCGTTGCATTCAATAATTTCTTCGATTGGGCAGCTCAAAACAACAATTCCAACAATTCATTTGAGGAACCACCAACAAGTGCTAGCAAGAGAGGTTTTTATTAAACAATCCCACCAAAAAAGATCATAAATTCAAATCTCTCTCAGTCGTATAATCGACATTTTCTTTTATTTTCTTCCCCTATCCAAGTAAATTTAATTTATTTGGGTGCAATTCAAAAACCAAAACTTTATACGATTTAATCATCATCTGTGTTTGGAGCAAAGAAAATGAAATGATTATGGAAGGAATAATTCTCTTATCCACGTTTAGGTCACCGAGACAATTATTCTCCCACCATCAATAGCCTTTCTCTCACAAATCACATTTTCTTCGTAACCACTTTTGTATTCTTCTCATAACCATTTTTCATTCTCTTACACTCATTATTTTGTTTCCTTCGTAATCATTCTCTCTACTTCCAACACAGGTAATGACTCCTTTCATAATGATTCCATGCACTCTAAATATAGATAGCAATTCCTCTATAATGATTTCTTTTCACTCCAAATATAGATATAATCGGTATCATTTTTATTCTTAATTTCATTCACATTCTTCTGGCCCCAAATGCTACCTAAATCGGATCAATAAGTTAAAAAAATCCGACCGACCGTTTGGCCAAGATCCTTTTCAAAAAAAATTTGGGTTCCAAAATTGTTTGTTGATGAAATTAGGAGATGGGATTGGAGTGGTGTGGTGTGGTTGATTGGTATAATAAGATGAAAAAAAGAAAAAGAGAGAGTCCCCACAAAGGAGTTTTTTTGGAATAATGGTGTGAGATGGGACAGAAAGGTTGAGGAACAGAAGGTTTGAACAGTGAAAACAAGTACATGAATTGGAGACATGATTGGAAAGCTCAGTGAGGGGAATTGGTAAAATGGATGTGACCTCCCCTTAAACATCTTTTGAAGTGGGATAAATTATTCATTGTGGCCCAACTCTTTGTTTTCTCAATTTTTAACCTTTTTTACTAAAGAGATTGAGTTTTCTTATCAATCTTATCACTTAGACGTGGAAAAGAGTGTTAAATGAGCTCCTCCACTTTGTGTTGTGTTTTTATTTGGATATTATACATATTTTTTATTTTTGTGTATTTGAATTATTTGTTTTTATTCATATATGCATTTGTGGGTTATTGTACTGAAATCTTTGCAATCTTCTCTTAGTTTTGCTGCATGCTGAAAAAAATGACATTATAAACTCAATCTTATAATCTTAGTAGTCGAATGCTTGAACTTTAAAGATGTGCTCCATTTAAAGTTTCAAGTTTAAAGTGACTGTAAGAATTAATTTTCCAGACAACCCTAATTTTACTTTCAATCCTATAATGTATCTTAATAGCATAGTTTAAGAATGAGTCGCTAGTACCCCAAATTTAGAGGAACAAAATTCTACGTTCTCAAAAACATATACTCAATCTTAATTGACAGCCTAAATTAAAAATGCCAATATGTTGTTGCATGTGGATTTATAAAATTAAGAAAATAAAATTATATATGGTATACAAAAAGACGATACTTTCTTTGTTTATGAAATGTTGTAGAGATGAAATTGAGGTTAAGAAATTCATTTTTAAAGTAGACAATATCATGTGATTATTACTAAGTTCAATTCTATGCCATCTTTGGTTAGAGTGTAAAAACCATATTTTGGAATGACATAATCATGACTGTCAATTTAGGTTTTACAAACTGATTATGGCTTTTGTAATTATGACAAAGCTACTATAGCTTACTTCATATACTTATCTTTAATAAAGTGGTCTATCATCGCCACTTTACTTACAAAATCCATGAAATTTTAATAAAAAGAAGATTGGATGGTAATGCCCTCAAAACAGATTTGAAATCATATTAGATAATATAAAGTGTAAACTTAAAATTAGTTGGAATGGCCAATATCTATTGTATATTGTTATGAAATCTCTACTATTTTTAATGCAAGATCTTTAATTGAGTCAAATGGTATGTCCTATATGAACACTCATGAATATATAAAAAAATGAAGTAATACCTTATGTATGTATCCCACTATACTCGAATGTCACATTCGAGACAGCTGCTAAATATCAAACAAAAACACTTTTTTTTTGTTTATTTTGAACTCCTGATTACACCAGAGGAATATATATATATATATATGCCATAGAAACAAACAAACAAATTACACAAGAGCTCTTCTTTCATGGTTTAAGTTTTTTTATTTCCATTTTTTTGAAATATATTTTGATGAGGCAGTTTATTCAATCGAGAATTAGCAGCGTGATATGATGACTAAAGAAGCATGCTTGGCTTGGCCTGCTTTAAATATGTAGTAACTGTATGGTTGAAAACTTTTAGTCTCTTTCAAAGATTAAAAGTCACCCATTTATATTTAATTGAATCATTTAAGTACTATGATGAAATTAAAACCCTCCATCCAACTAAAATAGCTTTATTTATGTGTTAAACAAATAAATCAAATTTGAAAATGAAGTTTATGAGGTGGGACTTTTTTGGCTTTGGGATTGAAAGCAAATCCTCTTTTTCATCATTGTCAGATATCATTTTTGTTGGAAACATTTGGAACTGTATGCTTATGATTCTGGTCCATTTGAACCATATATTAACTTTAGGTTATATATATATTGGGGGGGGTGGGAGAATAGTGACACTAAGATTAGTCAAATCCATCAAGCTTGGTAAAAAAATTCACTCTCTTCCAATCAAAGTCACTTCAAAAGCTAAGAGAAAGGAGAGAATTAGGAATTTAAAAGAAAAAGATGCAACATAATAACATTATTTAATGTTCACTTTGTGTGTTTTTGGTTTGTTGATTGATGGGATTTAGAGGCATTATGGGTTTAGGATAAAAATGGGTGTGTTGTGTGTGCAAGTAGGATGATGGGAGTGACTGTTCCCATGATTTGAAAAGATTGAAATGGAGTTTACTAATGACAAAACCATAACCTATATGGAAGAAAAGCTTTATTGACCAATCACTAATCTCCCTTGAAAATTTTTGGTTGCATCTATCTTTATTGCCACACCCTTTCTAGAGAGGATCTTTCTTTTTCCAAACCCTAAAGGATCCTTTCTAAATAGCAATTTAAAAATCTATTATCATCTCTTTTTTAAAATAAATGTTTAGTTGATCTGGTGTTTGGGCTACAAAGAATAAGAGAGAATAGGAATGAGGATGGTTTATCGTGTTTGGGCTACCAAGAATCAGTCCTCCCATAATCACGTTTTTCAAAAAAAAAAAAAATTCATTCTCTTCCTAACTACTTTTTATTCTCTCTCCAACAACTTTTTATACATCACATCACTATTTTTCACTCACATCATTTCCATTATTTTATTTTTCTCATAATCATTACCTCAACTCAAACACAAATAATCATTCTCCTCATAATTATTACTTTCATCTCAAACACAGATAATCATTTCCTTCATAATCATTCTCCTCTCTGTTTTCCTCCTCATTTTTATTCACCACTTAATCATTATCATTCCCCACTTAATCATTATCATTCCCCTTGTTCCAAACACACCCTTATTGATATGACCAAATTAAACTATAGATTATACAAAATAAGATAAATAGGAATTTTTCTTAAGAGCGGGTACCATTTACCCTTGTTTGGTACAAGGGGTTGAGAGAGGTTAGGATTGATATATAATTAATAAAGTTTAAGCCTTTTCCATTCAATTATTCTTTAGTTATTTTCATTAATTTTCATGAAAAGTAGCATTCAATATTATAGTTAAGGAGGCAATTGAAAACGGATAATGTACGTCAAGAGTACTTAAGTAATGTTAGTGTTATCTAAAAAAAGAAGTAATATTAGGAGTTTCTATAATTAAAAGGTTATAAATTCGATTTTTTTTTTTTGTTTAAAATTATAAAAATAAAGGAAAAACAAAAGTTTATTTTTTTAATAATTAAATGCGTGCATATGGAACATTTTTTTTTTCTTTTGATTGGACATGAGACATCAATTAATTTAGAGATTATAATGAAAGTGGTGAGCCCCCTATGAAAACGAACAGGTTAATTTGTCAAAAGGCAATTGGATATGTAGCCGTAGTTTGGACAATATCTATAATTAAAATCACTATCATCTTATCTTTAATATTAATAATTATTCTATTTCAAACAATATATATATATATATTAATAAGTATTCAAGTGGGGGCCAAGGCTTTAAGTCTCCATTATTTTATGTAATCCATATAATTTGTTTACTTTAGTTTGTCCTGATTTTTTGTTTACCAACTTGGAACCCTTGACTTTAACTGTAAAACTTTTTTAAGCAAAATTTAATTATTATTTTACCATGCCTTTCATCAAACCAAACACACAACAAAAATGTTTCCCCATATTCCAAAAATGGAATGGAAGACACTCTCAAATTCACTTTATCTTTTTTTAGAGTGTGTTTCATCATCATCATCAGAAAAAAAAAAAAATAATAATAATAATAATAAAAAAAAAAAAAAAAAAAAAAAATATATATATATATATATATATATATATCTCTCTCTCTTTGGAGTAAAAAATAAAAGCAAGGAATATGCTCAAGTACACCTTTCCATGTATACATGCATATTTCTAGCAAAAGTAAAAACAACAAAAATTAATGGTTTCTAGCCAAACTATTTGGGTTATTTATTTATTTTTTTAAAAAAATGTTTTTTCATATTTTCTAAAATGATTTAAACACGATTATTTACCTTTTTCTTAAATAGAAAAAGAAAAAGAATTTTTAATAAAATTCAAATTTTTTGAAAAGTAATTTTCTAAAATCCAGCTTGACTTTTTTTAAAAAATAGGTAAAAAAAAAAAAAGATAACAAAACATAAATTGTATAGACAAAAAAGTAAATTTATATACTAAATTAAATTGGTAAAAATCAAATAATTAACAAATCAAGCCTAAGAAAATATGGAAGGATAAACCAGAATAATACTAAAGAAAGTTAAGTTTTTTTTTTTGGAGAATAGGTTATGAACATTTTTTTAAGGTTATGATATTTCCATTTCAAGAAAAGTTAGTTGAATTATGTTAATTAAAAAGATATATGGTAAGATTTGAGTGATATTGGAGGCACAGAGTAAATGGAAATGGAATTGACATAGTGAGGGTTTCTCCTAAACAACAGTCAGGCCCATCTTTTTATAATTGGACTGGGCCTATAAGGACCCGTTTGATAACGTTCTCATTTCCTGTTTCTCGTTTCTGTTTTTCTTTTTTTAGAAACAGGCTTGTTTGGTAACTGTTCCCGTTTCTCGTTCCCAAAATTAAAAGAAACGTTTCTAATATTTAGCTCTAAAATGAGAA
>JBBMKA010000026.1:235201-253072 GCA_037833695.1 Sechiopsis laciniata
AAAAAAAAACTAGAAACTAGAAATGATTATCAAATAAGTTTTGTTTCTGTTTCTTATTTTTTTTAGAAACAAGAAACAGAAATAATTATCAAACACATTCTTGTTTTTTGTCCTAAATAAAAACAGGAACAAGAAGCAAGAATTAGGAATAAGAAACAAGAAACTGGAAACGAGAACGTTATCAAACAGGCCCTAAGCAACTCAAAAGCCCATATTTCTGCATGTTAGGGTTGGGCTTACAAATGCAAGTGGATCTACTATTCTATCAGCAAGCCCCACTGCATTTAGGGCTCTTTCCGAAAATGCTTGGGAGGAGAATTTATTTATTTATTATTTTTTTTTTTTCAAGATGCTTGGGAGGAGATTCTAATTTTCACCAGTTGAACTATAAAATAATAATAATAATAATAATAATAATAATAATAAAAGTTTTAACTCGTTTTTCTTAATATGGGAGAAATCGGAGACAAGTTTGTTTACCCCACCATTTTATTATCAAAAAAATTTATTCTGCGACAAACGGTACTCTAAATTTTTTTTATATAAAATCAATTTCTAAATAAATGATTATTATGAATTGAAATCATAATTTTTTTTACTATATAAAAAAAAAAAATCATCACCTTTTTTATCTCTTGACCATTTTAATTATGACGGTGATTAAGAAATTGCTCATATTTTAATATAATAGACTAATATCAATGATGATTGACATAAATGTAAAACTAAGGAAATAGATGTCTTACAAATATTTCTTTCATACACTAACTATCATGAATTGGTTTACTAATAAAAAGTTGAAAAGTTACAAATTGTTATTTCTTTTAGTTAAACGAGTTGCGAAAGGATTTAAACATATGACATTTAGGTTATTGGGTACACTCTGTACCATTACAACCACAAGTTTTTTTTTTTTTCCTTTTTTGTTTTAAATTTTAAATTTCAGTTTTTGCCCTTAATTTTGTAAATACTTACTCTAAGATTGAACCCTAATCAGATTACAATCACAGTGTCACTTTCTTGAATTAATTTCACTAATCTATTTCCACAAAAGCAAAGAGGGAAGAAAAAGCAGAGCAGTGCGCACAGGCGCGGGAGTTGAGAGACGGCGGCTCATCGGAGAGTAAACCTAGCCGATGGAGGTGAGCGGTGCTGACACAGACGGCAACGAATTCAAGAATGCAGAACAGATGTGGTCGGAGCAGGTCGGAGATCCCTCCAAGCGCACCGAATGGTATCGCCAAGGCGTAGGCTACTGGCAAGCCGTCGAGCCATCGGTCGACGGTGTTTTGGGCGGCTATGGCCACGTTAACGACGCCGATATCATGGCCAGTGAAGCCTTTCTCAAGTCCATTTTAGCCGAACGTTTCCCTTTTGCTGGAAAAAACCACCCCCTTGTCGCCCTTGGTATGTTCGCATGATACCCATTTCTTAATTTTGTGATTCCAGACTGTGATTGCTCTGATTTTAGTACACGTGCTATACTTCTTTTTCTTGGAATTTATCAAGTGCTTTTGTTTTTATATGTGTATGATGGGTTTTCTGATTGTAGTTTGTAGTAAATACTTGACTTGAGTTTGTAGTTTAACTAATGCTGGAGTTGGTATTGCAGATTGTGGTTCTGGTATTGGGAGAGTCACTAAGAACCTTCTTATCAGATATTTTAATGAGGTAACATTAGATTAGGTGCTTTTTTTGTTCCTACCTTATCTTTTTTTCTTGCTTTTTATCTCCCCTTTTGGGATTTGTGGCATAAGTGAGTAACATTTACGAAATGGTGTATAGCTTGGGTTTTTGGTTTGTGCAATCTGATCATAGAGCTCGAACTCGAAGGATGGACATGATGATCAGATGAAGAGATATTCAGTTCTTTTTTTTTCATAGGAAACAAAGAGATATTCAGTTTACATAAGTGACTAGATAAATCCTTATTGTGCTATGAGGGATTTAATGGTCGTTTTTTCCTTTCTCTTGAAAAGTCGAGAGCAAAATAATTAGGGATTGTCAATACATAAGAACAATAAGATCATTAACCTAGAAAACTAACATAACTTCCATCAAATTCTGGTAGCACTTTTCTTTTCGGCGTAGACTATGTTACAACTTGTTTCGTGGTGTGTACATCTGTTAAGCAACCGTTATTCAATTTGGGCCATTTGTTGTTTAACATGTATTCTGCTTGTTTAAAGTCTTTGGTCTACTATGCTGTGTGTATTTTCACTTATTTGTGTTTTTAGGTTGATCTTCTTGAACCTGCATCGCATTTTCTAGAGGCTGCCCGTGAAAGCTTGGCTCCCGAAAATAGTGGGGCATCTGATATGCATAAAGCTGCTAACTTCTTTTGTGTGCCTCTGCAGGTAATATGTTTCACATTTAATGCAGTGATATTCAAAAATGCAAAACGAGAAAATTGTTATTTTTTGTGGTTGTGTATGCTTTTTTTTTTTTCAGAGGAAACATAAAACTTTCATTGAAAGTATGAAAGTTACAAAAAAAAGCCCATCGAGTTACAAAAAACCTTTCATTGTGGTTGTGTATGCTCAAGGACCAAGGTCTTCCCTTTGGCCATTTAGGTGGTACTGGGTAATCAATGGCCCATTTACTAATATGTAAGGAATTTTGTTTATTGTATAAAAGTTATTCTTAATTTTCCCCCTATCGGAGACCATGAAACTGAAAAGAAAAGAGTTATAAGAAACTAGAAAGCGCTTCTTAATCTGGAAAAAAAAATTCAAAAAAAAAAAGTTTCTCAAAAAAAAAAAAATCTGGCCAGATGCCACAGAATTGAGATTCAACATCTGATAGCTAAGACATTGTACTGGGGAGTTTTACCAGATAATTTCTTTTACTTCGGTCTCTTAGTTCATACTTCAGTGTCATTGCCTTTTCTCCATTGTTTGTCTGTATCTTATCTGTGCTATCCAGAGATACCTATCTGTCTGAAATTTCTTTGACATTCATTAATTTGGCTCCCTTTTTAATAAGATCTAGATTCTATTCTACTGTTAGGAATTCACGCCCGATGCAGGAAGATATGATGTTATTTGGGTTCAATGGTGTATTGGGCATCTCACTGATGAGGACTTTATATCATTCTTTAAAAGAGCCAAGGTAAGTTGTCTTTTTTTCTTTTTGAGTCGAGCTTTGAGAAATTTGGTTATTTACCCCTTATTGGGTGTGTTTGAATATCAAGTATTAAGATGCTATGATTGTATGCTACGATTGTGTAAGGTAGATTTATTTATATCCTATTTTTGCTCTAACCATTCATTACTTTCAGTTGGGCCTAAAAGCTGGCGGAATTTTCATCCTGAAGGAAAATATTGCAAGATCTGGTACTTGTCTTCCAGTTCTTTCCTTTATGAATATTATGATGTCGAGTTACAAAAATGTATCGTCTCAAATCCGATATCCGATATCTGCATTCAATGAACATGATTTTCATTGTTCTCTCTTCAGTAAGTATCTGTTTCTTATCAGAAAACAGATAACTTTGTATACTCTGCCTGTAGTTTGGATAATATGAAGTGGGGGTTTCTTCTCACCTTGAAGTTCTCTCTTCCTGGGTTGCCATTATCGAACTTCCTAGTGGGACCATTCAAGCTGAAATTTAAAATGAGCGTATGTGTCAGAACTCAAATCTTTTATCTTGTTGCAGGATTTGTATTAGATAAAGAAGATCGAAGCATCACAAGGTCTGATCTATACTATAAAGATCTATTCAACCAGTGCGGACTCTATACATATAAATCCAAGGTAAAGTGATTGCATTTGGATTAGCCTAATCAATGCTACTGTTAATCTATTTTGTTGATTCGATCATCAAACCAGATTGTAAAAGGATTTTCGGAGTTATATTATTTAATCCATTTTTTATTTCTTAAATTCACTTCAAATAACGTAAACAAACCATAAGGTACTTAGTGAGAAGGACTATTTATATAAGCTTTCTGTTGGAGCATCCGGTTAGAAAGGAATCGTAGAATCTTAAAAAATATAGTTACTCCATTTGAGCGTTTCATTGACAATATCACTTATTTGGTGGTTTCATGGTGTAAAATATCCTCACTTTTTCACGATTATAGTTTCGATTCCCTTACTAATAGTTGGAGATCCTTATTATAGATGGATTGTCCTTATTTTGTAATTCTATAATTTCATACATCTAATGAGATTGTTTCTTATCCAAAAAACTAAATGTCGTGGGGTATGGTGGCCTAGACACTCACATATAAATTATGAGCTAGTCTTATCAACTTTCCTCATTGCACACTTCGGTTATATCACTACCTGTGATCCTAAAGAAATTAACTCCAGCGGTTGTTTGCTAAGAAGAATAGGGAAAACCCTAAAACACTGTTCAAAGTTCAACTAGGCTACTAGTATACAGCTGATGGACAGTGCAATTTATGGTTCACGTTCACATTGCTATCAAACTGTCACACCAGAATTGATTTCCAATAATGGATTGAACATGAATAAATTTGTAATTTAGTATGTCCCAACTCATGAAGGATTGAATATGAATAAATTTGTAATTAGAATGGCCCATCCCAACTCAATTCATGAACACTCTTTAAACGGGGTATAACTCTATAACATGTTAACACACTTTCCTTGCGAACTTCAACTCTGTATAATTCCTCCCTATATGAGTTATTAAATTTTGCTCCTTTATTGTTGATGATTCTAGGACCAAAAGGGATTTCCCCAAGAATTATTTCCTGTGAAGATGTATGCGTTAACTACAGATCTGCCGAAGAGGATTACTCGCCCCAGAAGGGAACAAACCAATAGACCTGGCGTTATCAAGTGAGGAGCTTCACCCCATTTCTCGCGTTTCTGAATGAGTCACTTGCTATGATTTGGCTAGCCTTCCTTATAGACACTCCTGCTTTTGAACCATATTTGTATGTATAGATTGCATATTTGTGTAGAATATTATGTCCTTGAGTCTTGTAGAATCAAGAATGTCATCTTGTCTTCAAGGGACAAGTATTACTTCTCTTAGGCTCTGTTAAAAACTGAAGCTCGTTTCAGAGGATGGTTTCTTGGACTAACTTTTAAATTCTTATTTTTCCACATGAAATGTTTGATTTTTCACTGATCTAAATTTCAGTTATTTGCACAATATTAAAGTTTCTGGCTTACAAACAAATACTTCAACAAGAAACAGAGGATTTGAACACACAATGCAATAATATGACAATTTTATTTGAATATCTGTGAATATCCGGTTAACTTATGTATTTTTGTTTCTTAGTTGTATTTTTTATTTCTGGTAGGCCACTGAACGTACAAACCCGTACAAGGTCGAACTGGAAATATCGAGCATGTTCGGTTTTCATGGATGCAAGAAGATGTCATTGCCATCTGTACAAGTCGTTGCCTTTAACATTTTTTAAGCTGTGTATTGCATAACAATTCTCTGCCGCTGAATGCTTTAACAGTTAATATCTTTTTGTATTAATGAACAAAGATGTGATACAATGTTTGGGCGACTATGCTCTTCAAATAGAAAGTCCTCTAATCTACGTGAAGTTCTGCTTCAAATGGCAACTTGTTAGTATAAATGCATGCGATTAGAACAATCAAATTGAGGTAAAGTAATAAGATAACCAAACCCATAACAAGATTAATAATTTGATAAGTAAAATGAAACAATAAAATAATAAAATGCAACCAATCAATACCATATTTGATGACAGGTTTTAAGGTAAAATTGTTTGAAAAAAGAACTTTCAAAACAATTATGCACCGATAAAGATGGAGAAATTAGAGGGGATGAGTTCAATCTATGGAAGTAGTAAATTAGTAATCACCTATCTAGGTTTAATTTTCTATAGATTTTCTTCCTATCCAAATATTATAAGATTGTGAAATCAGTCGAGATGCGCACAAGTTGGACCGAAGAGTCAGTATCAAAACTAAAAAATCTTTTAACTGGAATTTTCAAAAACAAATTGCGCATTTCTATGGCAACTAAAATTTGTTGCAGCTATCATTTTACTTTATAACTTCGAGAAATAAAAAAGTGAACGAAATATAATGGGTTCAACTAAAAATAAGTAGGCAAATAACAAAACTGATATCATATATTAAGAACTCCCAATGCTAGCACAATCATCTTCGGTTAGTGCCACATAGACTCTGTATACATTGAATGGATGATGGAACTAACTAGCCTACCGATCCGAAAGGGTTGGACAGAAACAAATTAGCTTGATACCAGCGAGCACATAGGCTATCATAGCAGCAAAACCTCTTATAAAACTAAGCTCACGTTCCACATTTACCATCCCAATCAGACAGGCAAATACAATTGAAACTAGAATCGACAGGCAAAACAATAAAAGAATCATGTACATGTCTCAATAGAAATATATTGGAACTCATGTTCAAAACTTCCATGAAAGCATAATCAGCCGTGCTAGCAAAATGTTTCACAAGTGAAATTTAATCCAGCGATGTATCATATTATGCTTGCAGAAATCCAAAACCAATAATAATAACAATCTGAGCAAAAGAAAGGGCGTAAATTGACCCAAAAGGTTGAAATTTTAACTTGCCCGAATAATGGATGTTACAGCCTTAAGCTTGAACAGTATTATCGACCTTCTCTTCGGCATCATCTGTCCCTGCATTAGCAGTGGCACCATTTTCATCTTCTTCTCCTGGAGGTTGCACTTGATCCTCCTCAGCCAGTGGCTCCTCAACATAATCATTCTCAAATGCATCTGCAGGAACTTCATAGATCCTAACCTGTGGTTTCATTGGGTCCTTAACCAAAACATACTTGCCTTCATTCAGTTTCATGCACAAATCCACAATGGATTTGACAATACCCCACATGTTAGATGTATTCAAGTTAATTTGAGTCGCGAAATCCTTAGGCTTATATCCAACCACAGCTAAGATGGCATGGTTGAAGTGATCGCGAGGATGAACCCTAGAGACATACCCCAACTTCATCATGTCTGCACTAGCCAACAGAGCTTGAGCAGTCCATTTTGCCAATTTATTAGCATTGTTCTTCAACTCAGTAGCCAAAACAGCACCCCTCTGTGTCTCCAATTTCTGCCTCCAATCAACACCAGAATACTTGGGATCAAATTCATTAAGAGCATTCAAAGTCAAGAATGATCTCTGCTTATTAACCTCCATTACACTTTGAACCTCACACCTGGCCACAAGATACATATCATCATCAAGTTTCCACCTCCTATACCTATAAGCAACAGAAGCAACCTCCTCTCCCTCATTTGCAAATGGGTTTGGCTCATCAAATGCCACCTTATTTCCATCCCTCACTAAAACTTGCTGGGAGAAGTTCTGATTAATGTAAGCAGCTTCAACGCTCAGCGAGTAAGCTGAATTGATATCGTCCTTGGCCTCCGGTAATGGTTCATGAGAAGTCTCATGGACAGCAAGCAAATCAAGTTGCGAACCATCTCTCTTATCAAAGAAAAGCTTGTTCCCAACACGTTGAACAACAATATCCCATGAATAAACAGACCTCGTAGCACACATTAGCGAAGAAAGGATCGCATCGGTAGCGAAAACAGTGGCCTTATCCTCATTAGCAAGACGACGAATGACAGGATCATCAGTAGTAGTTACCTTGAAGAAGTTGCGATTCTTGAATCGCTCAAGACGACGCTCGTTCTTGGGAGTGACTCGATCAAAAGCTCGATCATAGAACTCGAGCCCGCCGCAGAGGAGAAGATCTTCGGGTTCAGGAGCAGAGAAGGAGAGCTTGGAGAAACTGGAGAACGGAATCTGATCGAGCATGTTCCATTCCGGTTGAATTTCCACGGAGGATTTGAAAACAGCAGCTTCACGACGGGTGGAGTTAACATTATTCCTGTTGTTGTTGTAAAGACGATCACGGCGAGCCCGCTCCTTCTCAGCCTCGCGCTTCTTCGCCTCGACTTCTTCGTCGCGGCGCTGAGGTAACTGCGTCCTGTGCTGGTTGAATCGCCATTTAGGGCCGAATTTAGGGCGCGGAGGAGGCTTTCCATCAACCAAACGGAAGGACATGTCTTCGTCGCCGTTGGCCGGGAAGGAATCGTCGTTGGTGAAATCGAAGACGGAATCCGAAGCGGTCTTGGGGCGACCAGGGTTGTTCATTGTTCGAGTCCAATCGGCGATCCGGCCGAGCTTGTCGGAGCGAGAGAATGGGGCGAAGGGAACATTGAGAGGGAGGTTGGAAGATGCGGCGAGAGAGGCGGTGGAGTCCGGCGGACCCCAACCGTCCGGGCAGTAGGGGACACCTCCGACTTCAAAAACTCCGACCATCTGTAATTGGATTTGAGTTTCTCCGATCTGAGGAATAAGGTAGAAGAAGAAAGGGCAAAAATCAAAGTGGGAAAGGCAGTACCTTCAAGCCGTAAGAATGGCGGCAGATGATGAAAAAAAACCCTAGGTTTTTGTTTGGGTTACTAAAGAGACGATAACCTTGTGCAAATTACTATTTAGTCCCGCTTGCCTGTTATAACGATTTAAGCAACAAAAAAAAAAAAAAAAAAAAAAAAACTTTTTAAACATTTTGTAGTTCAATTGAGCTATGCTCATTTAGATAAATTAATGTATAGATTTGTTGGAATATTTCTTTTTCACATTATAGTCAATCTTTTTTCTTTAATTACATCAATCTATGACTTTTTAGTTATTTGATGTACATTAATATCTTGTTGGCTAGTAAATCTAATGATTGTGGCAACTTCATAAAAAAAATATAGTAATAGTAGTTTACCTATTATTTAAGTTGGTAGAATTAGACTTGTTTATGTGGAGTGATCTTCCCTTTTTTTAGGGAAAGAATACTAATTTTTAGAGGGATTAACTTTCCTAATAATTTGGAAGGAGCATATTTCCTTGATTTATGTAGATTGGTGACTTGAATCGTTAATCAAGTTGGTAGTTTGGCTTAGGGTTTATATCATAGTCTGGCAACGATAGGTCAAACTGAACAAAACCGAAAGCTTGCATGTGTCACATCTCTATGAACCTTGAGTCTTGCATGTTGCCCAACTATCGCTTGCTTAAGCTCGATATGAGACACATGTCTGTCCTAGAGGTGTGGTGTTAAACCGGCCACCACAACAACGTTTCTCTCCTCGCCCATGTGGTCTTCGTCATCTCTCTTCTAAACTTTGCCGAGTCTTCTAGCAGTTGTTGTCACTAGCAAGAAACTGTAAGGGTTGTTTTTCTCGTTTTCCTCCTCCTTCAACTTCTTCTTTAGCACCCCCACGACTTTTTCTTCTCGATCTCTCTTTGGGGACAATTTTTCCTCTGTCAAATGACATCAACCCTCGTCACAACCCATCGTTGTCCTCCAAAATCTCCCCAACCTCCTCCTCCTTAGATTTCTTCTAAGCAAGGCTCCCATGAAGTTTACTCTTAAGATCGAAGAAACTTCCTTTGGCTTTCCGATGAGTTTCACCTACCCCCTTTCTTTTGGCCCTCTATCAACTTCAAGTTCCCTCCTTTTTTAAGCCTCTAACAAAGAAGACGACTCAATTTCTCCCGAGCTCCAACATTGTTCTCCCTGGAACCCTTGGACCGCCACAATCAAATCTTCCAAAGAAGTCCACCAAAGCCCAGAATCACACCACATAGTGTCCAAACGCACAGAAGCAATCTTTCGTCGTAGCTTTCTCGAAGCTCAAAGAGAATTCTTCTCTTTCTAAAGATTAGAAAATGGATGAATTTCATTGAGATAGTATCTTTTTGTAATGACACAACGCTTTACTTATTAGATAAGTGGTAAGTTGATAAATTTTAACTTTTATTTTTTCTTTAAATTTAATTAATAGAGTGAAAGATTCGAACTCATAACCACTTAATTTCATAATTAAATATTACGTGAAGATTGAACTTTTATCAGCCATTCATTTAAAATATTTTACACATTTGTCAATAAGGAATAATTCATTTAAATTTTGTTGACAAGTTTCTTAAAAATTACATATATAAGGTTAGGTATTAAGAAAATTTACATATAAAGAGAGCATAATTACAAAGATATCAACTTAAGGTTATTTGACCACATGCAGAAAAAGAAACACACAAACAGAGTAGCGTTTGATATGACAGCAAATATGGTCGGAAAACCAATCTGTTAATTAAAAACAAATTTAAACAAACCTCATTCTCACCATTATTTCCTTAACCAAAAGAACCTCTTGAATCTCATCCAATCCTATATGATTCGGATTGAGATTTCAAATCATTTTCTTAAATAACTACCTATTTTAAAAACAATATTCTATAATTCGGTCCACAAATAAAGATTTATAGACAAACAAACAATTAACTTCCAGAAAACACAAAATGGGCCAAAATGCAAATTTTTAGTCTTTAAATACACCAAAATCCTCAAACATTTTCATTCCATTACAAAATATGTTGTCTTCTTCTTCAATCCTCACATTCTTCTCTGTTCTTTTAATTTCCTCTCCATTTCTATCCTCTGCTTCTGTTCAACAGAGCTTTCTCCAATGTCTAACCTCAAATTCAAACCCCAAATTCCCAATTTCTGATGCCATTTTCACCCCGAACAACTCCTCCTTCATCCCAGTCCTCAATTCCTACATCAGAAACCTCAGATTCCAATCCCCCACAACCCCAAAACCACTACTAATCGTTGCAGCCAAACATGAATCCCATGTCCAATTAACGGTCGTCTGCGCCAAACGCGCTGGCCTTGAGCTCCGCATTCGCAGTGGCGGCCACGATTACGAGGGTCTCTCCTATGTCTCCCAACAGCCATTCGTCCTCCTCGACATGTTCAACCTTCGAGCCATCGATATCGACATTCCGAACGAAACCGCTCGGGTCGAAGCCGGGGCTACAATGGGGGAGCTGTACTACGCCATTGCGAAACAGAGCAACCTCCATGCCTTCCCCGGTGGCGTGTGCCCCACACTCGGCGCTGGTGGGCACATTTCTGGAGGTGGTTATGGAACTATGATGAGGAAATTTGGACTTTCCGTTGACAACATTCTTGATGCACAAATTGTAAACGTTCAAGGAAAGATTCTAAACAGAGAACAAATGGGGGAAGATTTATTCTGGGCGATTAGAGGCGGAGGCGGATCGAGCTTCGGAGTCATTCTCTCGTGGACTATTAAATTAGTTCAAGTTCCGTCGATCGTAACGGTTTTCGACGTTGATCGAACAATCGAAGAAGGAGGAACGGATGTCGTTTGGCAATGGCAGAACGTAATCGACAAACTCGACGAGAATCTGTTCATAAGGCTAATGCTACACTCTTCCAAAGGGAAACCTGGGCAAAAAACAGGGAAGGCTTCATTAGTGGGATTATTTCTAGGAAAAACAGAGGAATTAATGGAGATTATAAAACAGAGCATACCCAGTTTGAAATTACAAAAAACAGAGTGCTCTGAAATGAATTGGATCCAATCTACTCTGTTTTGGGCAAATTTCCGAAATGGGTCAGCTCCAGAAGCGTTATTAAGCAGGGAAATCCCATCAATTCCATATCTGAAACGAAAATCAGACTATGTACGAGAACCAATTTCAAGAGAAGGAATTGAAGGAATATGGAAAGCGATTATTGAAATTAAAGAAGTGGGTTTGACATTGAATCCATATGGTGGGAAAATGGGGCAGATTTCCGAGACGGCGTCGCCATTTCCGCATAGATCTGGAGTGAAATTCAAGATTCAATACTCCGCCAATTGGAAGAAAGGGGGAGATGAAGAGGCTGATAAGAATGTGAAGCTTGCAGCAAGATTGTACGAAGCGATGACTCCGTTCGTGACGAAGAATCCGAGAGAGGCGTTTTTGAATTACAGAGACATTGATGTCGGAAGGAGCTCGCATTGGAGTGTGGAAGAAGGAAGGGTTTATGGAGAGAAGTATTTTAAAGGGAATTTTGAGAGATTGGTGGATGTTAAGACGAAGGTTGATCCTGAGAATTTTTTCAGGAATGAACAGAGTATTCCTACTCGTTGATGTTTTTTGTGTATGGAGGAAGATGAGCTTTATCTTTAATAATGAAATAAATCTAAGTATTTGAATGATTATCTTCTTTCTTTAAAATAAATCTGTTGACCCATGTAACAAAATCTTGAGTTCAATTGGTAAATTAGCACTTAATAATATGAAAACCAATTTTCATCATCGAACGTGCAACCGTGGTGCTGATCTCGATTACCTCAAAGTAGATATAGTTTGTTCAACAACCATTCACATAGAGAGCAATATCCAATTGACACATGTATTAATGAATCTTACATACTAAAAAAGAAATTAATGAATTACCAACAAGAACAGTTACTCATAAGCATTAGTGTACACTCAATAATTAAGAGGTCTTGGATTCAAATCCCCACCCTCAATTGTTGTAATCTCAAAAAAAGGAAAAAAGATTAATGAATAGTATTCATTATTGGAGCACTATAATAACTTACTCAATCTTTTTGTTTTGTGTTTTTAGATAAACCCTTTTGTTGTTAATTTCAAACTTATAACCTAAATTTTATTGGAAAAAAAGCTAAACAAACGGTAGAACAATCAAGAATTAAGAAATATATGAAATAAAGAATACAATAGTTTACGTAGTTTACTAACATTATGTTAGTTACGTCTATGAGCTGTGGAAAAAACGCTTTATTAATGAAATAAGTACAAAAATTCTTATTGAAGGGTTGGTAATACTACGTTGATTATCTTGATGTGTTGTAATCCATTTCAGCTCAACGGTCATGAGTTCGATGTTGAGATTTTTTCTCTTCTCCCAAATTGTACTAAAAAAATACAGATTTTTTGGTTAAATTGGATTAAAATTTTATGAGAATTATATAGTGCACTATCCTAAAATTCTAATACATCATATGCTCAAAATACGTAAAAGTCCAATAAAAAAATATAAATACCATCACAATTATCTTAATTCCAAATGTTGTTGAATTCAAAAGGAAAAAAGAGAGAAAAGTGAACAAAGACCAAATGAAACAAATAAGTTTATATGATCTTCTTGACCTAATAATGATCTACATACAAAAATCCATCTCAAAACCGTCAAACAAAGGGTTTTTATTTCTTCATCTTTTTGGTTGAATTACTAACAAAATTAGTTACTTTTTCTTGAGCAATGCAGGAAATTTAGTAACGCTAAACTCGTAAAATAAATATCAAAAGAAGTAAAACTCTAAAACCATCTTATAAGACCCAATAACAAAAAAGTCACGTGTTCGTATTTCTTCCACCATAATTATTGTTGAATAAAAGAACCCCTTGAAATAAACGGTAGAATATAGTATGGAGCCACCTAAAAACAGGAACAAACAAAAGCCAACATGCAAGAAGAGAATGTTTTCTGTAAGCATTAATCTTTCATATATTCTCATTATTTATGGCTGAATCACAACGATTATCAAAATTCCACTACAATTTTATTACTCTTAAATATGTCCTTTCTGCAACAAAGGAATACTCTGTTCATATCTAAAGAAATTATCAGGATCCACCTTAGTTTTCACCATCACTAACCGATCAAAGTTCCTTTTAAAATACTTCCTTCCATATTCTTCAGCATCTCCATACTTAGTATTTCTTCCCAAATTCGCTCCAATGTCCAAATCTCTATAATTCAAAAACGACTCCCTAGGCGAGCTCGACACGAACGGAGTCATGAATTTGTACAAACTCATCGACATGTTCTTATAATAACTTGCTTGATCATTTTCTTCTTCCAACCACGCCAATGGGTACTGAATCAAAAACAAGTTCCCTGCTCGGTGTGGAAACGGCGTCGCCGATTCCGCAATCTCCCACATTTTCCCTCCATATGGATTCCATTGCATCACCAAATGTGTGTCCTCAAATCCAACCATGGTTTCCCAAATCGATTTGATTCCATCTTTCGAGATCGGCTTCTTCACGTAGTCCGATCTACTCTTGAAGTAACTCGTTCCGTTTTTCGGTCTTTCGAGCAGAGTATCAATAGGGGTTCCTACGGGAAGGTTGTACCAAAACAGAATAGATTCAATCCAGGGTATTGCTCTGCAATCACTCTGTTTTAAATCCAATTCAGGGAAATTCTTGTTCAACAATGGAATCAATGATTTGGGTGTTCCCAAGAACATACCAATGAATGAAACACTAATTGTGTATGCCCCTTCTTCAGTTGTGGATTCAATTACATTATGCATTGCTCTAATAAACAATTCTCCTGGTAAATTTGGAGCTACAAATTGCCACTTATGGGTTACATCCAGTGCGCCCTGTTCTCTAGTAAGCTGCACATTGAAAACCGTAATATTTTTAGGAATCGAAACCAAATTGATCTTCCACGAAATAACAACACCAAAACTCGCAGCCCCGCCTCCTCGAATCGCCCAAAAAAGATCATCTCCCATGGATTTACGATCAAGGAGAGCCCCGCTCGCGTCGACGATCAAAGCATCTACAATGTTATCAACCGAAAGGCCAAACTTTCTCATGAGATTCCCATACCCGCCGCCGCTAAAGTGCCCGCCCGCAGCCATGGTGGGACAAACACCACCCGGGAACGCAAGGGTGGGGCTGAATTGAGCAATGCGATGGTACAGCTCGCCCATGATGGCACCGGCCTCCATCCACGCAACGTAGCCGTTAGCTTCTTTATAGATATCGATCTTACGAAGGTTGAACATGTCGACGAGTATGAAAGGGGAAGGGGAGCAGTAGGAGAGGCCCTCGTAGTCGTGCCCGCCGCTCCGGACTCGGAGATGGAGGCCGAGGAGCTTGGCGCAGAGGACGATGGCTCGGACTTGGGTTGGGTTGGTTGGGGTGAGGATCAAGAGGGGCTTTGGGGTTTGGGGTGTTTGGAAACGGAGGTTGCGGTTGTAAGAATGGAGGGCGGTTAAAAAGGAAGTGTTTTTGGGAGTGTAAATGAGATTTGAAATGGCATTGGAAGAATGGATTGGAAGACAGTTGAGGAATTTTTGAACAGGAACAGGGGATGTTTTGTATTCATAGGAGGATGCTAATGAAAGTGAAATTAGGAGAATTAGTGAAAAAGGCCACATTTTTGTAATTGTTTGTTGTGTAATTTTTCATGTTTGAGGTGTGAATATATATAGAATTGGAAAGAGAAAATATTTTTATACGTTTCAAAATCAAAGAGTTTTACCTCCTACTTTTCTATAAAAAAAAAAGCCCGTTAGTTGGATAATTGAATATTTAGTAAGATAACACCTATTGAAATGTTAAATTGTAATAGTGATTATTTTGATATTAATATTGATATAAAAATAATATTTTTAGAGAAAATAAGTGAAAAATGTATATTCAAAATATACTCAAGAATCAAAATTGAGTATTATTGAAATGTTTGGATAAAAATGTTTATTTTGAAATATATGGATTAAATAAAACTATGCTAAAAAAATTAAGGAGTAAAGAGATAATTTTTAGAATTGGAAATTAATGCATTAACTTAATTAAATGGAGATTAAAATGGTATGTATGGTTTGTTTCCACTGAAAGATAGGTAAAATTAGAGTCAAAGATGGAAGGGAATAATGAAGTTGAGAATATGTTACCATTTTGGTCACGTAAATTAGATTTATTTTTTTATAACTTAATGAATGATTAATTTTCTTTTCAAAAAAACAAAAAATGAATGATTAATTTTAGTTTTTTTAATTTCAAAATCATTTAAAATTGGATCAAGATGTCATGATTTGGAATCGTCTCTTCCCAATTATTATAAAACTAAAAAAATACTACTTAAAATTGGTTTTTATGACAAATTGGTAGTTAATTTTTAATCTATATTGTTTTAATAATAATCATTTTAATTCAAGAACGAATTTAATAAGAAAAATATGAAAGGTTAACGTAATTTATAGATAAAATTCTAATAAAGCGTAAATATTGAAACAACGTTAGAAAAAACCTGAATATTAATTTCTAAACTTCTGAACGTTTGGGTTCTGGAAATTAATTTAATTAACTTCACTTATTTACTGCTGAATATAAATAATAAACGATTCACGTTCCATTTAGAGGAACTTTTTTCCTAAAAAGAGAAGACTACTTCGAATATATATATATATATATATAAAGCAATCAACCATATGTCATATGTAGAGATTTATTTTATTTTATTTTAAAATATATCATATGTAGGGATCATGTAACTTGTTGGTTATGAGTTTATACATTATATCATTTGGGCTTGACTCTACTTGACAGCTTCTGTATTCCAAATTCTTAAACAAAATTTGAATTGAATTATTTAATACTTTCTCAAAAGAAAACTTAATTATTTATTTCATTTTTTTTACATACGAATTATTTATTTTTTACGTTGTTATCAAATAAAGTTTGTAGATTTATTATGAAAAAAAGTTTATAGGTTTTTAAAAAGATTTTTTAATAATATTTGAGGTGGAAATCTTAAATCTATAGTCTTTTATTGATTAGATCGTACATAGTGTTATTAAAGTTACCCATTCTTTTGGTCCCTTTGTAGATTTTATATTACGTATTATGTTTAAATGAGTATATAATTGTAGTGGTTCTTTTTTTTTTTTTTTTTTTTTTTGAGTGTTATATTTGTTTGCCCATGTTTCAAAAAAAAAAAAAAAAAGATTGTTTGCCCAATAAATAAAACCTTTTATTTTATTAACGCCGTCAATTATAGATCGGTTGGAAACATTACTCCACAATTAATATATATATGTTCACTTCTCGTTAATTTTTCTTTTTACAACCAAAACAACTTACATTAATTAATTAATATATATATATGAAAAATTGACTTGGACGTAACTCACAACTCGGATCGTGAGATCAAAAAAAGAGAAATAAAGTATTGATGTTAATGCATATAAACAAAATCTCTTATTGAAAAATTAAGGAGAAATTCTTAAGATATATAAGAAGGGTACAATATCTCATTTGATATACGAGAAATTTTAAATGATGACTAAAAATAAAGTCACGAAAGCTTATACTCAAAATGGATGTTATCATATCAATGCGGAAGTATGTGGATGTTCATTGCACCTAACAAGTGGTATTAGAGCTTGGCTCTTAACTTAGCGATGCAAATGATCAAGACTTATCATGTAGAACAAAGGAGTGGCGAGCCCCGTATGAATCGATGTACTTTGTTCAAAGAGAGCTCTCCTTAATATAGACAAAATCGATAAAGTCTTGAAGGGTTCAAGGTGTACTTTTTTCGAAGAGATGATTGCATCCAAATTCATGAGAACTTATGCCCAAAGTGAACAATTTCATATCAATATAGAAGTATGTGGATATTCGTTGTTATTAACAAACAGAAAAAGAATATAAAAGTCTTTCATACAATAATCTTAACATATAAGAAGTGATAGAACTTCAATAATACATATATGATAGTCATCTTTAACACTTTCAAGGTTAATTTTTTAATAACCTAGTTGGAGAATACACCAAACATGTCTTTCACCGAACAATATGATCGCATCAACGTAGCCAAAAATAACTTCAAGCCTGCAAGCTATTTCACACGAGAAAAATTTGTAAAATCTAATGTTTTTTTTTTTTTTTTTTTTTTTTGTGAACAAAAAGTCCAAAAAGTAAGTAGGTAGAGTGTAGGGGAGACATGTGGTAATCATGGTTCAAATGAAATCAATCAGTGTATAAGTATTGCTGTGGGCGATGTTCAAATGTCCAAGAAATTAAATAAACAAACAATATATCTTACACGTGCCCATATATATACTTCTTAAAGTTTTAAAGTTAAAATATTATTATTGAACAATTATTCGGACATTTTTTAAATCCACAAATGCCCTTATATATATATATATATATATATATATTTTTTTTTTTTTTTTAACAGAACAAATACCCTTATATTTT
>JBBMKA010000026.1:253172-279341 GCA_037833695.1 Sechiopsis laciniata
AATATCGGTTTTCTACAATTAAAAACCAGCTGATCCAATATATTCTTAAAAAACCGAACCGAACCATTGGATCGGTTCGGTTTTCGGTTTTGCTTTTCACCCCTAGTTAATATATACGAAATGTGAACTATTTATTTCACCATCAATTAATTTTGAGATGAATGTCTATACTAACTAAAGTTATGGTTGCATTTTAACCTCTAAACTCTAAACTCTTTGTCTCCAAGTAGATTATCCAATGAAGTTTGGTTGCATTTCTTTTAATAAAATTTAAAGTGTTTCCATATATATATACACGCGGCACTCCAACATGTTGACACGTGGCTCTCACTCTCTCCATTTCATGTTTTTTTTAATACTATATCAAATCCAATCTATTTTCTATCTCACCAAACTGATTTTTTCAATATTTTTTTTCTTGCCCGTGTTTAACATCAGCCCACTCTTTATCAACAAATTTGTATTTTCTTTTATTTTTTATATTTAAGAAATTAATACTTATATGTATTTAATAATTGAATCAGTGAGGAAAAAAATGATTCAATTAATACTTAAAATGTATTTAATATGCAGGCCTGTATTTTTTTAGTTTAAAATGATTCAATTACTGAATACATATAAGTATTAATTTCTTAGATATAAAAAAGAAAATAAAAATACACATTAATTTATTCACATCTATCATGTTTTTTCAATTACCCAATACTTTTGTTGTCAACATCATTCAAACATCTTTTTATCTTCTTTGAGTTTTCTAGTTTTCTTTATTATGAGTATTTTAATGAATAACATTCAGGATATCTCAAAGTTTGTTAATAAAAATTCGTATCTAGCATATTCCTTCCAACCGTTGTTGCTATGGCATTGTGTACATTATTAAGAGAAACCGCAGTTGTTGTCGAGGGTCTCGTAAAAAAAATGGGAGTTTCCCCGGTCATGGTTACAGGGGATAATTGGAGAATGGCGCGGGCTGTTGCAAAAGTGGTTGGCATAAAACTCTCTCTCCGTATTTCGGTCTGTCGAATTCAAATTTAGGGAATTAAGAGATTCCATCTAGCTCGTTCGGATGTTGTTAGAAATGATTGGTTATAAATGAGTCGTTAAAAATGAATAATTATTTTGAATGGTTAAAAGTGAGTAACTAAAATGAGTGATTATTTTGAGTGATTGCAGTAGCTCGTTAGGATGTGGTTGTTTAAGGAGGAGCGGTAAAAATACTTCAAACAAACACCCCCAAATGTTCTACATTTCAATTTCTATTTGTTGTGCAGCTTGGTATAAAAGATGTGATGGCAGAGGTAATGCCAGCAGGAAAAGCTGAAGTCATTCAAAACTTCCAAAAGGATGGAAGCATAATTGCAATGGTTGGTGATGGCATCAATGACTCGCCTGCTCTAGCTGCTTCTGATATCGAAATCGCAATCGGTGCGGGGACTGATACCGCCATTGAAGCAGCGGATTTCGTCTTGATGAGAAATACTTTAGAAGACGTGATTACAGCCATCGATCTCTCGAGGAAGACGTTCAACCTGATTCGATTGAATTACATGTTTGCAATGGCCTACAATGTGATAGCAATTCCCTCAGCTGCTGGACTCTTCTTTCCTTTTTTGAGGGTTAAATTGCGTCCATGGCTTTGTCATCGGTAAGCAACGTTTGCTCGTCTTTACTTCTAAGGAGATATAAAAGACCGAGGCTTACAACAATACTTGAAATAACTGTAGAATAGAAAAACTCATTGAGTTGTAAGAAGAAACAAAAAAAAAAAAAAAAAAAAAAGAGAAACTTGGGCTTAGCTTTGTAGGGGAGTGTACTTTTGGCTCGCTGAGGTGCACCACGACTATTCTCACGGGACAAATCTCTTGTCCATGTAACATTTAGTTTCACGATCCCTTTGGCTTTGTAAATTGCACATGTATAATAATTTGTTTGTCTTTTTCATTGTTTTGTTTCCAAGTAAAGTGGCCCCTAAAGTAGTTGGAATTGTAAGATCTTTTTTTATGAATTTATTGATTTTTCCATTACTACAGATTGTTTGACCAATTGTCTAGAATTGATGATCTGACGGTCGGTAAGTGTTGAACATACTTTAAATTTGAAATCATGTAAGTTGTGACCTTTTTAAGCAAAAACGATTTGTAGTTTTGTGAGGAAAAGTTAAAAGAAAGCAACTTCGAAAACTGAGTTTTGATTTCTTTTTTTCTTTTCTTTTTTGAACCAACACTCAACTCTAGAATTATTCCAATTATAATCACCTAAATAAAAAGTAATTATTCCAACTATAGAATTTGACGGTCTATCTCGAAAGAATAGTCGAATTTCGTAGAAACTAGTTTGAATATTCACTGTTATAAATAAAGGGGCAAATTGTAAAACTAGGGTAGTTTAAAAAAGTTATTGTAAAAAAGGTTGTTTCAAAAGTATTTAGCAAAAGGAGGTATTTTTCTTGTCCTACTCGGCCAGCAAGGTAAAAAAAAGGGGTCCACCTCCAGATTCGATTTCCATTTTGGTTGCTTTGTTTCCTTTTGGTTAATTCTTCATACATTCCGGCCAGCTCCATCCATCAATCCTGAGTCATTTTTCTTCCTTACCTACAGACGATTTTAGATTTCGGCAGATGGTTTTTTCATTCGGCGCAAAGAACTCACTCCTCCGATCTGTTCTGTGCAATTTTCGGCGGGTTCTAGATCGTGTTTGTTCATCAAATCCGTGCATTTCATCAACCTTTTTTATTTGCTCGGTTTCCTATTTGGAGATGTCTCAGATAGTACAATTTGGGACGTTGTTTTTCTCATTGATTACCACAACACCAAAAAATCAAATACCATTCTATGTGTGCATTTTATTGCTACCAAACTAATCTTCATTACTGCTAGTATTGTTTGCTAAATACCATTAACATTGTTGTCAACCATATGAATGTTTGATTCTGTGTAGTAATACAGTATGGTCAAGTAATGCTAGAACATCTATTTCATTATTCCTTTAATATAAGTACAATGTATTTTACACATATATGTATAAGGTAGCCTAATATACCATTCATAAAAGATTTTAAAATACACAACTATACAATATTGCTTATACATATTGTTAATACGGCATACATTTACTTCATAGGTTTTTCAAACATCCTTATCTACATTGTGCATAGTGGCTAGTGAAATGAAAATAAGATGTATTATAATTATGAAGTGTCTGAAGTATATCTTGAACAATGCAGTTTATACTATATTGATTGTATGATATGATACTTTCTTGTCAATATATAAGAAAGGTGGATTGTTTCTCTCATCATCAATTAATTTTGAGATGGATGTATACATTTATCTTAAATTACTTCATTCTATTCTTTGACTCCAAGTAGATTATCCTATGAAATTTGGTTGCATTTATTTTAATAAAATTGAATTTGTTAAAAAATATTTTAGGCTTTAAGTTATCTTAAATGACATAAAGCACCTTGTGCAGGGAGGGACGTTTATGTACATGAGGTGATTATAGAATCCACTTTCGATCTTAGGATTATAATAACTAGTAAATTCATCTAAATATAAATTATCACCGTTTCACATAATAATTCATACATTCGTTTAAAATTAACTCTCTCTCTTTTTTCTTTTTTTTTGTAATAGTAATATGAACATTAAAAACTCAATTAATCAATAAAATTTTTGAAATGCTTAAAGTGATGAGTTGAATCAATAATCATCTATTTAAAAATTAATTTTTTACAAGTTTTCTTGACGTATAAACATCGCAGAGTTAGACATTCAAAATTCTCCCTCCTAAACAAAATTTACACTACCCAATAGAAATTAAATTCTCACAAATGCAATTAAATATCCACAATTTTGCTATACGGCAAAGCAAAGGCCAGCTAAATAACTCAACCTTCAAGTACAATTCTCCGTTGAAATGCTTGGTTTCATTTCAATGGAGATTCAAAATTCCATATTAATTCCAATCCTCACAACCCTTCTTCTTCTTCTCAACCCATCAATGGCGGTTTACGATCAAATCCCATCTCACCAGACCCTTCTCCGGTGCCTCTCCGATCAATCCTCACCGTCGATCTCCGAAGTCGTCTTCTTCCCCGACAACCCATCTTACACTCCAGTCCTCAACTCCTACATCAGAAACCTCCGCTTCGCTTCTCCATCGACCCGAAAACCCGTGTTTATCGTCGCCCCGACCCACATCTCCCACATCCAAGCCTCCATTCTCTGCTGCAGAATCCACGGACTCGAAATCAGAATCCGAAGCGGCGGCCACGATTACGACGGCCTCTCTTACGTCTCCGATTCCCCATTTGTGGTTCTCGATTTGTTCAATCTCCGATCAGTTGATGTTGATATTGACGATGAATCCGCGTGGGTTGAATCGGGTGCGACGCTTGGTGAAGTTTACTTTGAAATTGCGGCGAAGAGCAAGATCCATGGATTCCCGGCTGGGGTTTGCCCCACGGTTGGAGTTGGAGGGCATCTCAGCGGCGCTGGTTACGGTAATTTGATGAGAAAATTTGGGGTTTCTGTTGATTATGTTGTTGATGCTTTGATTGTTGATGTTAATGGTAGAATCATGGATAGGGAATTAATGGGGGAGGATTTGTTTTGGGCAATTAGAGGTGGTGGTGGAGCTAGTTTTGGTGTTATAGTTTCATGGAAATTTAAACTTGTTCTTGTGCCTGAAATTGTTACTGTTTTTAGAATAGAGAAAACTATGGAGGAAGATGCTGTGAATATATTGTATAAATGGCAGGAAATTGCTGATATAATTGATGAAAATCTGTTCATAAGAGTAGTGATTCTTCCTGTGAATAAAAAAGCTCAAAAGACTGCTAAAGCTAAGTTCATTTCCTTGTTCCTTGGAAATGCACATAACCTGTTTGTGTTAATGTCTGAGAGATTTCCTGAATTGGGTGTCAAGGCTGAGGATTGTAAAGAAATGAACTGGATTGAGTCTGCTTTGTTCTGGTCCAATTACCCAATTGGAACTTCACTCAATGTTTTGCTTGAAAGACATTCCACATCTGAAAAGTTCTTGAAAAAGAAATCAGATTATGTTCAAGAATCAATCTCTAAGGCTGGTATTGAAGGAATGATGAGGAAGATGATTGAGCTGAAAAGACCAGCATTGACATTCAATCCATATGGTGGGAAAATGAGTCAAATCCCAGAGACTGATACCCCATTTCCACATAGAGCAGGGAACAAATACAAGATTCAATACTCAGTGACATGGAAAGAGGAAGGGGATGAGGCTGCAGACAAGAGCCTGGAGCAGATTAGATCGCTTTACGAGTTCATGACTCCGTTTGTTTCGAGGTCGCCGAGAAGTGCTTATTTGAACTACCGAGATGTGGACTTGGGCGTTAATGGCAATGGGAATGCGAGCTATGCGCAGGCGAGCAGTTGGGGACGAAAGTATTTCAAAGGGAACTTTGACAGATTGGTGAAGGTGAAGACCATGGTGGATCCAGACAACTTTTTCAGGTATGAACAGAGCATTCCATCTGTTGCATTTGATTCAATTGGCAGAGCTGAGAGTTTTTGAAGTCTGGATTAGTTTGCTGAATAATCTAGTAAAGTACAAATACGAATACGAATACGAATGTAAGCAGAATATCACACTGTATATCACCATATTATTTCTGGGATTTGAGCGATGAAGTTTAATTGTCCCCTTAATTTAAGTTGTATTTTTAATTTGCTAATTGTTTTACCTATAATAAGAAAGACAAATGGCAATAATTTGGAAAGAACTCTTTTGGACCGATCTGGTTGGAACCACACACACATATATTATATTATATTTTATTTACTCATCTAATTTGTAGTAAATAGCAATAATTTGTTGTGCTTGAAATTTTAGCCAACAAAAGTATAGTTCAAGCGACATTAATGTATATCTAATGACTAATAGGTTTTAAGTTTGAGTTCCCTATTACCTATTATTGTAATAAAAAAACACACACAAAATTACTAGATTTTAACTATTTTTAGAATTTTAGTTCAATTATCATATGGAATATGTTAAGAATTACGAGGTTTGATGTTTAAGTCCTCTTAATCTCTATTATACTAACAAAGATTATAATTATCTATGGTAGTTCTTATAAATGGTTTCAAAGTTGAGTTTGAATTTTGTAGGTCAACAATAATTTTCTTTTCTGAAGTTTGACAAATTCAATATCTACTTGTTAGGTTTTGATTAGTGAGAGTGGCGATAACTTTAAGGTTCATTTTCAACTTGCCGACAAATTCAAAATGATTGAATGAAATTATCCACAGTGTAACTATCTCATCATAATCATTGAATGCAATTTTGAAATGTATGTTCTCTAATAGATTGAATACTTTTAAAAATAATTCTCTTGAACCTATAAAATTATTTGATGATTTCCTTAAAAAATAATTTATTATGGGTAAGTCGAGGGATCAATACAAGTCTTAGAAATTGAAGAGAAATTTAATATTAGGTCTTAGAAATTTAAGAGGTTACAAATTTAATATGGTTACAAATTTATCTCATATAATTATTTATTTAAAAATTAATTTAAAAAAAGAAAAGAAATTGACAAATGAATATTATATGATAGATGATCTCATAGGCCGATACAAGAAGGGCTAAGGGTCATAACCTCCAAAAATTTGCAATTGATTTTCTTTTTTCATATATAAAAGTGGGTTTCATTGACAACAAAGAGTAGTAGTCGAACAACATACATATACTTCTATGAACATTCTTTTTTTTAGTTCAACAACAATTAGGGACGAGAGAGTTCGAACTTATAATCTTCTAGTTCATACTAATTTTGTTACTCTTATTGGCTCTATGACCATCCTCATCAGCCAATTGTGGTTTAAGGATCTCACATAAATAATATTTTAATACTATTATTAAATAAAATAAATGGGTCTCACATAAATTTTAATAATAATTTTAACACGTATATATAATGATAGCCTCCCAAATTTTGGATTTTGAAAGAAAAATTGTTTATAAATGCAAAATCTATCTATATTTTAATACTATTTATATTATGCATATCAAAACGATGTCCTTTAAATAATAGAATTGCCTTTAAATATAATTTAAATCTACTTTCAAAATAAATTTATGGACCACCCATAGGTGATATGTCAGTGTATCAAAAAGAAAACCTAAAAATTTGTCTTCCAAAATAGTTTGAAACAAAAAAAAAAAAAAAAACAATTGATGAGTTAAAATGAAAAGATAAAATGGTTAGTTACTACTACATGATAGCAACCATACGTGGTCAGTTTTCGGCGTGGGTTCGTGAATTATTAAATGCATTTAATTTTGTGAACAAAAAGTCAAAAATGCAGGCAAGGTAGAATTGGTCAAACTTTTTTTTTTATTTTTATTGGTTTGTTTTTTTAATGATTTTTTATTGGGCGATGTGAAATCTCCGTCTCCGTGACTCGTAAACGCGTCCGGTTTTCCCAACTTGCGATATTATGAACCTCAATTTGCCCACGTGCTTCCGACCGGGTCCAACTCCAACCAAACAAATATATCAATACAATATAATCTTACACGTGCCACCGATTGTTTTGAAATTTTAAATTTTAAATTTCAAATATTATCATCGAGCAATTATTGGGACATTTTGGGAATCCTCAATGCTTGTAATAATACTTCATATTAAAGTAATGAGAACGGGTTTTTTTTTTTTTAGAGGATGATAATATTTTAGGATTTAAATTTATAATTTTTAAGTTTTTTTTAGTTGTAACATTTATGAGTGTGAGGATTCGAACATGTGACCTTATGGTCATTAAGTTAATATTAATGTCGCTCAACTATTGTTCTTGTTGGTTCTATAACTTTTAAGTTACATGTTAATTATTGTTGAATTCATAAAACAAAACAAAAAACACATCGCCATACAAAAAGTTGTAGCTCCAAAATCTTTATCAAAAAACTAAATCGAATCGAAAAATAATTGACATGTATCGTCGATCAAGAGGTCGCAAGTTAGAATCTTTAGTATATATTGTTGTTGTACTAAACAAATGTTTTTATTGACTTTGAACGTAATTCAATTAAGGTTTAAATACCATTTTAAATGTTTAATTTATTTTTATGAACGAGATTCACAACTTTACTCCTCTAATACTCGAGATAATTTAAATGTTCATTTTTTTTCAAAATTTGTCCAATAATATTAATAATTGTAGTACAAAAAATGACATGTAAATATATTTCTAATTTTTTTTTTTCAAAACATATATATCATAAAGAACAAAAAGTTTATTTTCAAAAAAAAATTAAAATTGAATATTTGAAAATTTAAAAACTAAAATAACCAGATTAATAGACCAAAACAATATATTAACCCTCAATTATTTTAGGTCTATTTCTTCTATTAGAAAGGTTAAATTTTAAAATATTCCTACTATGATTTTTTCTTTTTCTTTTTTATAAAACAAGAACCAACTAATGATTCTTTTTTTTTTTTTTTTTTTGAGACAACCAACTAATGATTATTAAGTTATACGAAATATTCCACTCTAAATACCCCTACTTTATTTGTTGTGATATTAATTAAAAAAAAATCAATACTCTTTATTTAACTATAAGAAAAACAGATTTACTTATCATATTTCGTGTTACAATTTAAAACGTTTGCCCATCGCGTGACTGTGTCCATGTTATAAAAAATGCCATGAATAAAGTTTTGTTTTCCATTTTTTTATTGATAAAAGAAATGGGCTGGTGGAACCAAGATTGGATTGGATCCAAAAAATCAAAGTCAACTTTTTAATTTCTTTCCATGTTGACCTTTCAAAATGGTTGAACTCGATAGTTAAGAAATAATGGTTGAACTCGATCAGTTTTCTAAAAATAAAAAATAAAAATAAATGACGACCATTTTCTCACCCATTACAATTGGAAGATAAAGGTGAATATGAAAGTATATGAAAATTTTAAATGTATAACTTTTTAATCATATAGATATATATATTTACATCATCAAATTCTTAAGTTTGTTGGTTATATTATCTCTTTTCTATGTATAGCTATTATCTCATTTAAATATAGGAATTTCAGTGAATTTTTTAAATCCAAAATTTAAATCATATTTATCATAACATAAGTAAGAATAAGAAATGGGTTTTGTCACTTAAAACATGTGGCTTAGCTAAACCCAATAAATGGAACAAGATATTTCTCTTGTTTCTTGTGAATTTTCTTCCTTAGTTTAACGTGGAGATTTTTCTCTACTCATTTTTCGTAGTCAAATCATACCACATATTCCATTCACATCCATTTTCTCTTTTTCTTTATAATTATTAATGTATAGTTTATTTTATTTGTTTAAAATAATTTCCCTAATAAACGTGGGATTTACTCATAGCCAATGACATTTTTTTTAGTTCGAAAATTGGGATGGATCATGTATTGAAACCATGATTTCTTAGTTATACAGTATATATAAATGTTTGAGTTAATCCTAATGTTGGCTTTTTTTTCTTTTTCTTTTTTTTTAATAATAATAAACATTAAACAAATATGCCTTTGACAACAAACAATTAAAGATTAATACTCATTAAAAACTTAACCAAATAGGTTTCTTTAAAAAAATGGTTAAAATATCATTTTGATTATACTAATATTTTATTCCATGTTGGTAATTGAGTTTCAAATGTCTAATTTATATACATGTATTTTCAAAAATCTTAAAATTGATTCGGTAAGTGCTATTTTATCTACAAATTTTCTTTTAAAAATTACTATTTTTGTCTATAAGTTTATGCTTACTCGGACAAGGAAGTGATGATGGGGTTAGTCGAGATGAGCCTCGGGTTTGGTGTGTATACGTGTCAAACGATGAGGGAGAGAGAGCTCTGCCTCTTGTGGGGCTCGATGGAGACTTTTATGAGAAGAAGAAAAGCCATTTGGGCTTGAGTCGGTGTTCTTGAGCCAACTAGTTCTCTTGAACCGATTTGGCTTGAAGATCGAATCGTCGATCCGCCAAAACTAGACTCTTATATAAACCGAACCGCCGACACATTCAGACTAATACAAGGTCCATGCCAATATTTGGATTTGTGTTTCTAAAGTTAATCTTTTTTCGATGGTTTATTCGATCCTATATAGTATAGTTTTTATTGGCTTTTGTAGTTGTAGGTTGTTGTCATTGTTGCTCTTCGTGGAGGTCGTGTCTATGTTCTTGTCTTTATGTTTTGAGTTGGAGTTGGTTGAGCAATAGTTTCCTATTCAAAGATGTAATGAGTTTTTTTTTTTTGGAGGTTTAGTCCCTTTTTGAGCTTAATGCCTATCCCCCGTAATTTTGGTGGAATCGTGTTCTTTAGTGGTTTATATCGATACTTGATTATCTACCAAAACCTATTAAGAATCACAAGTGAGTTACTGTATTTTATGAGCCTTACTTATAATCTAGCTATTGTCTTAATGTTAAAGTCATTATTCAAATCGATTACTTCCTTTGTAGAAGGCTCGTTAATTATGTCTTTTCTTCTTTTGGTTGGTCTCATCCTAATTTAGGGTTGGGACGAAGTTGGTGTTTGATGGCTTCTTCCCTCATATTCAAGTTGTTGTTCTATGATAAAACTATTGTATTAGTTTTGCTTGTTTAAAAAAAACAACTAATAATAATATTATTATTAAATGTCAAAGAACAATACATGGATAATTTGTAGAAATCATTGACGCCGGCAATCACTCTAAAATTCTTGAAATAACCCCAATTTTTAACAATACGACTTTTTTTCGTTGAAAAAGAAAATTTCAAGGAAAAGAGAAAACCCAATTTCCATTTTCCATAAATCTTTTGCATATAAAATACAATCACAACAATCTCATTTCTCATAATGCAAATCAAATGACCAAACCCGTTTCCATTACCAATCCAATCATGCCACGTCATCATCATCTTCTTCTTTTCCTTCTCCTTCTCCGATTCTCTATTCCCTCCGCCGCCGCCGCAGATTCCGTCTACTCCACATTTCTCCACTGCTTCGAATCCAACTCCGATGAAGTTTCCGGCCTCGTCTTCTCTCGCGAAAACGCTTCCTACACTTCCGTTCTCAGGGCCTACATCCGAAACGCCCGTTTCAACACCACCGCCGCGCCCAAGCCGGAGATAATCGTAACTCCGGTGACGGAATCCCAAGTCCAATCGGCGGTGATTTGCGCTAAGCAAATCAACATTCAAATCAAAATCCGAAGTGGGGGTCACGATTACGAGGGCGTTTCGTACGTTTCCGATGTCCAGTTCATCATTCTCGACATGTCGAATCTCCGGTCGGTTGCCGTCGACGTCGCCGACCAATCGGCGTGGGTTCAAGCCGGAGCTACACTCGGCGAAGTTTACTACAGAATCTGGGATAAGAGTAAAGTTCTTGGGTACCCGGCCGGGGTTTGCCCCACCGTCGGCGTCGGCGGCCACATTAGCGGCGGCGGCTACGGCAACATGCTCCGGAAATACGGACTCACCGTTGACCATATCCTGGATGCTCGCATCGTCGACGTGAAGGGCAGAATCCTCGATTCGGAATCAATGGGGGAAGATCTTTTCTGGGCTGTTAAAGGCGGCGGCGGCGCTAGCTTCGGCGTCGTCCTCGCTTACAAAATCCGGCTAGTTCCGGTGCCGGCGACGGTCACAATTTTCCGAATCGAACAAACTATAGAACAAAACGGCGCCGATTTGGTGATGAAATGGCAAGAAGTAGCTCCGAAAACAAACGAGAATCTGTTTTTGAGACTTCTCTTACAGCCAGTTTCCAGTAGAATAAACAGAGGAAACAGAACAATCCGAGCCTCTGTTCTTGCTCTGTTCCTCGGAAAATCAGATGAACTCGTTTCCTTATTAGGAAAAGAATTCCCCGAACTGGGATTAACGAAACAAAACTGCACTGAAATGAGTTGGATCGAATCCGTTCTATGGTGGGGGAATTTCGCCATCGGAACCTCGCCGGAAGCTCTGCTAGACCGAAACCTCAATTCGGCCGGGTTTCTCCGAAGAAAATCCGATTACGTCAAAACCCCTATTTCGAAAGATGGGTTTGATTGGATTTACAAAAAGATGATCGAAATTGGAAAAACCGGGCTGGTGTTCAATCCTTACGGCGGAAAGATGAGCGAAATTTCACCGACGGCGACGCCATTTCCGCACAGAGCAGGAAACCTGTACAAAATTCAATACTCTGTGAACTGGGACGAAGCAGGGGAAACTGCAGATCAGCAATTTGTGAAGCAAATTAGGAGATTATACAGTTTTATGACGCCGTTCGTGTCGAAGAATCCGAGGCAATCGTTCTTGAATTACAGGGATTTGGATATTGGGGCGAACAAGAATGATGAGAACAGATTTGAAGATGGAAAGGTTTATGGATTGAAGTATTTTGGAGAGAATTTTGAGAGGTTGGTGAAGGTGAAGACTGATGTGGATCCAGAGAATTATTTCTGGAATGAACAGAGTATTCCAACTCTTTCAAGTAAGATTTAAGATTGTTTTGCCTGCATTGCATTGTGTTTTTTATTTAATTTGAGAAGAACAGGGTGGTTATTAGAAAGAATATAGATTTTTATTTATAAATGCATTTACTGTTTCTATAATATTTCTCAATTGTTGTGATCCTGTTTGGATGAAAATTAGTTAATGGGAGTAGTAAGATTTATGAAAATTGGCCATTGGAGTCAAGTTTTGGTGTATGATCATGTATTGTGGGCATATGCCTAGTGTGCAAAGAAAGTGTGGTAAATTTAAAAGATTATGAATTATGGCCACTTATAAAAGACACTTAACAATGAATTTGGTGTTTTTTTTTTTTTTTTTTTTAATGTTCTTGAATGTTCGGGCGAACTTGCACGCAACTCATACGTTTGATCCTACAATATTTCGATAAATGCCAAGGAAATTTGTAAAAAATTAATTCACCGGTAGATGGCTGAACCCATCACATTAACCATCATAAAACCTTTGACCAATTGAGTCATTTTATGATGATTATTACCCTCGAATGGATTGGTGACGCTTTGATTATTTGTTTGATGTAAATCTATTTCAACTCCACAATTACTATGGGGTCGATACTGAAAATTAGAGATGTCGTAATCATTCAAAATAATCACTAATTTTTAACCACTCAAAATAATTATTAACTAACCACTCATTTTTAATCCCTCAAAATAATCGCTTATTTATAACAACATTCGAACGAGTTATTGTGTGCAGTCTCATTCTACAAAAAAAATTCATCATCCAAACATGTTATTAACTGCAACTCTCTAAAAATAATCACATACAAACGAACTATTAGTATAATTGAAACTTTAATCTATCAAAATAATTCATCCCATTCCACCTCCTAACACTTTTCTAATGTTGTAGGAAAAGTTAATTTGCTATATTGGAATAGTCAAATGTAGCTTATGGATAAAAATGAGAAAAGAAAAAGAAAAAGAAAGTTTGACTTTTCTGGTCTGTCCTTTACGCGGGTTTGGGTACCCAACTGTGGAAAGATTGAGAGTTTTGCTGATTGCAGGGCTAATGCTTAGCTTATGGATAATAATATTTGTTTTAAAAAAATAGGGAATTGGTAAATAAAGTTTTTAAATTTAGAGACTTATTGGCTAATGGAACTAGAATAGGAAAAATAAATAAAAAATTTAGAGTTGTATTAATTAATGGAAAGCATTTTTTTTCTTTATTTGGGCATGCAATAATTATAACCAATCAAAAAATTTATTATTATTACTTTTTAATTATTATATATGTAGGAGTGTTGGAACCACTTACAAATTTTTTGTATAAAATTAATTATGAGATAAATGTTCATCATAAATTAAATTCATAATTTATTGATTTATTATAGTTCTTTTGATCATTGAGCTATCCATGTATTAAGTTTTTTTTTTCTTTTTTTAAACCATGACAATTTTTTTTCTACTGTTACACGGATTTGCAGTTTGAAAGAACTTAAAAAATAGTGATCATAACTCATGACCCACTTGTTTTTGGAATAAAAGATTTTTGGTGGGTATTCAACTTTTGACTACTTTAAAAATGAGAGTTTCTTAATATTTACTTGGTTGAGATATGTTCAAGCATGTGGTCCTAATATTTGTAATATTTCAAAAGTATTATTGTAATGCAATTTCAAATCATCTCGAATTTAAATTAGAAGTTTCATGGTGGGACAAAGTTTTTTTTCTATTTAAAATAATGTGTTATGTGAATTTTATATTGTCCATAAGTATAGACAAGTATATTTTCGCACACTCTTTGTGATAGAAGCTTTTGTTGACTTTATATATGAAGTACAAGTACGAGTTCTCATAAAATTTGAGTACAATCTCCATAAACTCAATGGGTGTGTTTGTTTTGGGATGAGGCGAGATGAGAAGAGGTGTTGAGCCTCCAACCCCTTGTTTGGCCTAAAGTGATCATCATCTCATCTCATCTTTTCATCATTTTTTTAAAACATTTTTTCATCTTTTTATTCATATATTTTTTAGTTTTTTCTTATTTTATTATTTTTGTTATAATATTATTATTATACTTTAAATATATTAATATGTTGATATATAATTATAATAATTATACTATTATTTTATCAAATGTTTATTTAAATAAATTTAAATTTTGAAAATTAAAATAAATATATATATGATAATAAATTTTAATTTTTTATTAATAAAAAGTTAAATATTTTTATTTATAAAAAAAATTAATATATTTAATCATTCTTAATATAAATTTTTTTTATGAAACTTCTATTCTTTAGAGATAAATTAGAAATATCATGTTTACAAATTTACAATTAAAAAATTATTGTTATATAATAATGTGTTTCTTTTTAATATTAACACTATGTACATCGATTTATTGTTAAACAAATAATTAAATTTAAATAATTTATATCCATTGAATTTATTCTTAATTTATAATAGGTTGAACTTATTTTCAATAAATTAAAAAAAAATTGAAATTATTTTATTGGTTATAAAAATTAGATTTAATTTTTGTACTCCTATACAAAGCTACACTGTAGGAGCGGAGATATTGTCTTACTTCCATGTAATAATTATTATCAACATGTAAGTGACTTCATTTTTACCTACAAAAAATAGCAAATTAAAAAAATTAGGGGTGTTTATGGTTTCCTAGAAGTATGAATGACTAATAATATAAATACTTACAATATTTGATTTTTTTGTTATTTGAGTACATATATTGGGGGACCAACCAATCCTATATAGATAGCACTACTACTCTCAAATAATATTTGATTTATTATTACATATTAATTAATATATTTTATTGACAATTCTTTGACCTTTCGTATGAATATAAATTTACAAAAGTATAAGAAAATAGTTTCTTTTTAGTAAAATAAAAATAAAAATTGTCATCAAAATTTTATGATGACTAGTTTAACCAAATGGTTTTATTTTTATTTTTTAATTCATTATTTTCTAATGAATATAATCTTTGTATTATTTTTTTAATTATTTAAGTCTAACAAATCTTGAAAAAACAATTAGAAGTTATGAATGATCTCTAAATATTTTACATTAGTCAAACTTTAATTTCATTGTATGAAGTTTTTTTCATTATTATTTTTAATTCAATAATATTTAGATGTGAGAGATTCAAAACTTTGACCTCATGGTTATTAGGTTGGACTTGATATTATTCAAACTCCGTTTCTTTTGAATATAAACAATAATAGGATCAAGGGTGGTAGAATATTGATTTATATTACTTACAATTTATTTATGATAGTGATTATCTTTACATGCATATGTTAATAACTAAAGATTTTGAAATAATTTTATTCCATAAGAATAGATTTAAATTTTTTTTTTTTTTTTTTTTTAAAAAAGATACCTTAACATCTCATCTCCTCTCCCTCCACCCAAACAAGGTTTTTCTATCATCTCCTCTCATCTCGCTCCACCTCAAACAATGTTTTTCTGTCATGTCATGTCAGTTCATCTCTCTGCACTCCAACCAAGGTTTTGTGACAAATCGCCAAAATGGACTACACGTAGTTTTAATTTATTAAAAACCTAGGAGAAATTCATTCAATTAATTAAATGGACTATGGTGATTTTAATAAAATGAAAAGGTCATTATTGAGAAGTGTTCCCCTTTAACAAAAAGGAAAAATATATTATGCCACACCTAGGAAAGCACGGGGTTAAAACTACATTTCAAGCTAATTTAAAACATTCAACAAATATTGATGAAAGTAGTTTTAACTATTTTATGTGATAGTCAAAATTCGACATATCTAAAGACAATTCTCATATAGAAAGGTTTAAATATATTTGATGTTATTGATATTATCAAAATGGTTTAGCTTCATTTTTATGTTTAAAGGTTATTCACTACTTTTAAATGTTTATAATGTGTTCATTAAAACAATAATGAGTGATTAGTTTAACATTTGTGTGAGATTGTAGTCGCATGTTAAAAGGTAATCAATTATTTCCTAATAAACTCGACTAGTTTGAAGCAAGTTAATTGTATAATAGTTTCTTTTGTTAATTTTGAAATCAAGGTGGAGAATTGTGATATTTAGTTTCAATATTAACTAATAATGAAAAATTAGTAATTGGTTTAAATAAGAACTTTATTGTGACTATTTTAAACCTAGATTTATTACTAATTGAATTAAATAGAAACATTAAATTCATTGGTTAATTTTAGCCAATTTTATATTTTAGGCTAAATTGTTTTATGGTCAAAGTTTATATTAATAGAATATTAATTGAATAACCATAAATAGTTAGGTGGGTTTTAATTAGATTTGATATAGTAAAACCAATCTCATTTATTACCTTTTATTCTTTATAAATACCCATTAATGTCATGAAGCAAAAGGAGGAATTTAGAATGTATCATTTACATTTACCATTTATGGGTAAAGTTAGAGAGAAAGCAAATTAGAGATTTTTTATTGGTGGGATTTAATTAGAGAAGAAAAAATGATTTTACCCCATTTGACACACAAATCTTGTTCGTTTCCTTCACCCATTTCTCGATTCTTTCTTTCACCATTACGCCTCCAACTTGGTGACGCCACTAGTGTATTTTTGACTATCGTTGGCGCGCATTCCGGCCTCCATCGTCTAGATTCCGGCATCTTTAAGGTGGTTCTTGATTTGAATTTTATTCTTGGAGGCTTTTCTTGGAAGATCTCATTTAAGATTCTTGAAGCATTGTGCAAGATAGATTCTTTCTTGGTTCATCTCCTCATCCTGTAAGGTTGGATTCCCTAATTCTTTGATTATTTGCTTGTTTCTCTTTTATGTAAATCTCATGGAATCAATTTGTATTTCTTTGTTCATGTATGATTATTCATACATATTTGAACTCTAATAAAATTGTTCCAGAAAAGGCCCAAAAGCCCTTTGCGAGTGGATTAGGTTTGCCGAACCACTTTAAATCCTTTGCGTCATTGTTCTTTATATTTCTTGAATGAATGTTGGCAAATTTTGTTTATGCTATATGCAATATTTGGACAACATTGAATTAACTCTAAATCGGACCTCTTATGTTGAATTTACAAGTCTAAGAACATAACAAATAAAAGGGAAGGTGTTAGAAATGTTTCAAAAAATAAATATATATATATATATATATATATACACACATATATTCCTTTTTTTGAGATCAAGATGCATACTATATCTAAGCTTTTTTTCTACTGCTGTTTATTGAACCCACTTTTTTTTTACTAGAAAAATATGTTTTGGTACATATATTTTTGAGTTTTTTAGATTTTAGTTCCTTGACTTCGAATATTTACTTTTAATTTTTTATTTAAATTTTATTTAAATTGGTTCATATAATAAATTTGAAATTACTTTTTCTTCGAAATTGGTTCAATAGTATGAATAATTTTAATACAATAAAAAATATGATCACATTTTTCTTAAATTTTTAAAGAAAAATAGAAATTTTTAAAGAAAAATAAAACAAAAAAGCTACCCCAAGTTCAAATTTAAGTTTTGTTTTGAAAGTACAACTAAAATTTGACAAACGAGTCACATATTACGTGCACAAAAATGGTATTTTAACTCTAAAAATTTAAAAATTTTCTTCATGTTCATGTTCATTTGCTTTTTCTTTTTTTTGTTGTTTTAAATAAGGACATTTTATGTAAAATAAACACAAAATAATAGGTGTTAATGCTGTACAATTTCCCCCAACTTTGTAAAATTTTCATTTTTTAAAATTAATCTTTTAATGATTTAAAAAGAGAAAGGAAATTACTCACGAAATAATTACAAATATAGTTAAATTTTAAAATATTTACATCTATAATCATTAATACTATATTACAAATATACATTAATATGATATTATGTAATATTAATATTGTTATAAAAAAGTATTATTAGTATCAATAACTATAATTGATAATTTTTTAAAAGTGACTATATTTATAATTATTTTTTTATATTTGACTAATTTTATAAATTTCTCAAACAGAATTCATAGTAAAAAAAAAGTTGACATATATTCATCCTCTTGAATTCAAAGACAACGGATATAGAAGAAAAAAAAAAAAAAAAAAATCAAAGACAACTAAATTTAGATCCATAATATTAATTAACCAATTAATTAAAAGTATCTGCCTCCGACAAGTTGTTACTACTTAGATTGTACTATGTAATAGACAAATTCCTACCTTTCTTGGCTGTCTTTATTTATGATACATTTTATTTATCTATCCTTTCAAATCACTGTGTTCTTTTCTTTGTATAATAACTTTTTTAAAAAGGAAATATATTTTTATTTTTATAAAAAAAAAGACACAAAACAATACATAAAATGAATAGAGTAGTACAAGAATAGAAGAGGAAGGAGGTGTCTTATGATGGAAATGCCAGTTGACCAAACTTTAGAATTGATTCCTTTTTTATTTTATTTTATTCTATAAAATATTAATGGGCCAATCCCATGGAGGGGTCCAAAAATTCCTACCCTCACAGCTCAATGGCTTTGCTCATAATTGTCAAGTATGATGTTGTTCCTCTTTGTGATGAATTATGAATTTAGAGCATGGCATGCCCATTCTCTATTTATATCTACATTGACCATATTGTATATACTAAATTATGCCTAATCAATTTGGTTCAACAATCACAATAATGGGTTGTCTTACACCATCAAGAGAACTTCAAATTTTGAATTAAATCAAATGATGGAAAAGTTTTCATATTAGTTTAAAGGGATCCTAAGACAATTTCAACCTTATTTTTGACATTTTGTACGATTTTTGGTTGGGGTGGATATGTGTCACTTGTCAAGAAACCGGTGGATCGATGGAGATTTAAAAAAAAAAGAAAAAAAAGAAATTGTGATGTTTGGCATAGGAAAGAATTAGTTACAAATATATATGTATAGTACTAGTTTAATCTATGTACTTAAACACTTGTTCCATTAGGTCTTTATTATTTTAAAAGTGAGTTTTTATTATTTGAAAAGTGTGTTTTTATAATTTTTTTTTTATTTCAATAAAACTTAAAATTAGTATTGTATTTTTATAATTATTGTTATCAATATTATTTTTTTTTAAAAATTGTTATTATTATTGAATCAATTTTAATAAAGAAAAAAGTATCAACTTTCAATTTATCATTTAAACTAATTTAAGATTTATTAAAAATATATAAACTAAAATTAAGTATTTAAAAATATAAGACAAAACAAAATCCAAAGTAGTTGAATTAAAATGATATCAAGAAATATTAGGACAAGAGTTGTGGATGTCTAAGACCTAAGTTTAAGCCTTTACAAGGGTTTTTTTTTTCTTTGGAATGTTTGTTTGTTTGTTTTGTTTTGTTTTTTTTTTTCATTCTATTCTCTTAGGTTTGGTGTATTTGGATAAGTTAAGAGGAAATTTAAAAGAAGAAAGTTAAAAAGAAAAGGGGAAAAGAAAATGAAAGCAATTAAAGCAATGAGTTTCTTTTTGTGGGTTTACATTTGCTTTGGACACAAAAAAAGGAGAGGATTTTATGCGTGGGAAGATATCACTCTTACTCCAAAAAAGTTAAAAACTTTTGGAGCGTATAATATTGACATTTCATTAAAATTGACCATCATTAATACACTCATCATTTTCTCTTTCCTTTTTTCTAGGGTTTCGTATCCGCCGTCTACGGCGGCGCTGCCACCGTGGGTGTCGCCCTCATGAAATTCCCTCCTCATAATTGCACTGTCAACAATTAGATAACCAAATTAATTGAACCATTAAATTTCACCCAACAAACTTCTAACTTGGGGCCCATAATTAATTGTTTTCAAAGAAATCACCAAGATGCATGGAATTGGGAACTTGCCCGGTAATTATTGTCAACAACCCAGGTAAAAAATTTTATTTGAATGTGAATTTTATAGAGAAGTTGTGATCAATAGTTAAAATAATAGCTCGTTTAAATAATTTTTATTCGAGAGTTATAGGTAATGATTCATTTGAATGTGAATTTTATAGAAAAGTTGTGATCAATAGTTCGAATGGGGATATCATATAAAGTGATTGTAGAAATTAGTTGTTTCGAAATGATAAATTATTTTAAATGAGTTGTTATTTTGAGTGTTTGGAATAAATCGTTTGAACTTTTTTAAGTAAAATTATAAATACTCATTTGTAACTCTAGTTCGTGCCAAAACATATTTAATCTAAGAAGTATTTGGAAAGTTCATGTATATTTAATGGGATTATGAAGTTAAAGAAAACCTAATTTTTTAATTTTATTTTGTGCTTATCAAATTCTTAAGTTTTTTATTTTATACCTAACGGATATTCGACCAGTACAACTTTTTTTTTAGGAAAGTTTTACTAGACACAAAATGAAGATGTTAGCTTTTTATTTAATAGATTATCAATTCTAAGAGAAATGTTAAAATATACATAAAATGACTTTGAATTTTTATAGTCAACTATCAAATTTATAAAAGAAAATAATATATACATATATATATAATTATTAAAGTGTGCCAACAAGAGTGACCAAGGGCAACTCTCAAGAGTTAATAACCTTTTCTAATGTCATAAATCTTGAAAGTAGAATATCATTTCTATATTAACCGTTCATTACATATTTTACATCAAAAACAATAAATACCTCTTAACAATATATAATAAAGGTGATCTTCAATTAATTTTGAGATGAATATCAACATTGTTTAATATAGTATTATAGTCCATTAAATACAAATATATATATTAAATCTAATAAAAATGAAATTGAGATCCGATTCAAGATTTATGAGCTAAAAAAAGACATCATTTTGAGGGGCACGTTCGGATCCCACATTGAAAAGAATGGAAATATCATAACAATATAGTAGAAAGATGAACTATTCCTCCTATCACCAATAAATTTTGAAATGAATGTCCACATCATCTAATAATTCAAGCAAGCGTTTCTGGTACAATCTCTCATAATTTCACAATTACTTATAACCCTTATTATTATTATTATTACTATATATCCATTAATAATGTTTTTAAGAATTTTTATTTCAACCACTCACAACTCTCCAATCTAATGAAAATTGTATTTTCATTAAATCCTTAATTATTATAACTCTTATTTCACAATAATTATATCCAAACCCATTCTTAAATGATGTATAGCCAAAGAGCTATAAAATTTGACATAAAATTTAACCAAACACATGATTAATAATAAAAAAAGTAAAAAGCTACAAAGCATGGAGTAAAGAGGGAGCCGTTCATCATAACAAAATTTGACTTTGTCTTAATGCCTTTGCCTCGGCATTCGGTCTAATACAAAATTAAATTAAAAAATTAACAGTTCTAATCTTTTGCCTTTTGGTTGCTTTCAAATGCTTTAAATTCATTAATGCGATACAGATTTTAGATCCAAATCCACGATTAACTTAATTAAATCAATTATAAAGAAGAGTCAACCTTTCACATGAATGACGATCTTTCATTGAATAAGATTACAAAATAGCTATTATTAATGCAATCATTTATATTAATTAAATACTCATTTGTTGTACTCTTAAACGAATGATATTTATTTTCTAAAAGAAAAAAATATTTGTTATTTATTTTTCTTGTTTAACTACGAGTGGATGTCAAATTCTTCAAAACCATTTTTTTTTATTGACGTCTTCTTTGCGACATTGATATTTTTAACATATATTATTTTGCAATATTAAAATTGATACCAAATCCTATATCGGAATCTAATGATCTCTAACTTAAAAGAGAAATGTCATAAGTCTTTTTTTTTTTTTTTGTTGTTGAGTTCAATATCATAGATTTCTTAAAAATTAACAAGTATTAACAAATTAACAACTAATCTAAATAAATTAGTCTCCTGCCATATTTATATAAGTATCAAACTTTCATCGATTTTCTTAAAGTTTTTTTTTTTTTTTTTTTTTTTTTTTTTCATTTTCTTTTCATTCAACAACTAGGTGAAGATTTAAAGCTCCTATCTCTTAAGCATGTGCCTCACCAATTTAAACTAATTTCAAGCTGTCAATTTATTTTCAAACATTACGTATCATTTTGGTATCATTTAGGTTTAGTCGATGAACTTTGAAGATTTGTGTTTATTTGATCCATGAAATTAAAAGTGTATATTAACCCTCCAACCTTTTTGATTGACCTCTAATTGATCCCTAATGTCTTTAACTTTTAATATGCGTCTAATAGTTCTATATTAAAATTTTATTTTATTTCTAATAGATCCTCCTCCCATTAAACATTCATTTAAAACATTAAGAAGCCGTTTGCTTTTAGAGGTCAGGATGTTTGCGATTTTAAAATCCATCAAATTCTGGATATTCGGGATATTAAATGTCTAGTATCCTTAAATTACCACCAAACAAACAAAGTCTTATTATTATTCTTAAAAAAAAAAAAAAAAAAATCAAATTGTAGAGAGGAACCACAAATACTACGTACGTAGAGGGTACTACACATCTCATAAAAGCTAAATACTAATTTTCAAGATTGAATCCTTGACTGTGAAGTTAAATTTTGATTATAACTAATTAATCAAGTCAACATGTCAATAACTCTTACGGTTGGAATTCTATTAATTATAAATCAACTATATATAATATATTAATTAGTTTTCGAGGAATTTGAATATATTTTGAATCTACTTTGTCCAAAATTAAAAGTTAACAACTTATTAAAGGGAAATTCTATTACATGTGTTTTAGAAAATAATTATAAATTTAGTCAAGACTAAAATAACAAACCTATTTTTCATTTATTATTAATTAAATTTTTATTTTCGTTTATTTCTATTCTATCCCTAATACCTACCTTAATACATTTTTTCCTCCGACCAACCTTCACCATCTTTGCCGCAGATGAACGAAAGCCACTAGTCCCTATCCTCATCGTTCTAGGCTTGAGATGGAGCGAATGAGAGAACCATTGTTTAAAGCCATAAAAGACGACGGAGATGGCACTAGAGATGTCGGCACTAGAGACACTCAGTTGGTTGTTGTCGTTGTTTGACGGTGGCCGGAGATGTAGAAACATCTGTTATTATCAAGGATATGAAAAACAAACTAATAATTAGTAAAAGGATTAAGCTAAATACTAAGTAATGTATATTATTTGATATCGCTCCCTCAAGATGGACGTTGGAAGATATCATTGAGACCCATCTTGAACATGAAGTCGCGAATGGCAGCTGCCGGTAGAGCCTTCGTAAACATATCAGCAAACTGGATATTAGATCGAATGGGGAACAATTTTAGCAAGTCTTGATCAATCTTTTCACGAACGAAGTGACAGTTGATCTCTATATGTTTGGTCCTTTCATGGAATGTTAGATTGATGGCGATGGAGATAGCTGCAAGGTTATCACAATACACAAAGATAGGAGAAGGGATTGAAATATGAAGGTCTTTGAGAACAAAGGAGATCCAGGTGAGTTCGCTGGTGACACTGGCAAGGGCACGATATTCGACTTCTGCTGAAGATCGTGAGACGGTTGCTTGGCATTTTGTTTTCTAATAGAGCAAATAATCTCGTAAGAAAACACAGAAACCTGTGACAGACTTGCATGTGTTGGTGCATGATCCCTAATCAGAATCTATGTATGCTTTAACTTGTAAGGAAATGTTTGAACGGAGAAGGATGCCCTGGCCTACATTACTCTTGAGATATCGCAGGAGATAGACAACTGCTGAGTGATATTCTGTTCAAGGAGCAGCTACAAATTGGCTGAGCTTATGTAGAGCAAAATAGATATCAGGCCGTGATACTTGGAAGAAAGCAAACAGCCAGAGTTTCCGATAGCTTTGAGTCTTTTCAGATGATAATGGAGAACCAGAGTCAGCATTTAAGCGAAGGTTTGGTTGCATTGGCTGAGATACATGTTTTGAAGCCAAGACGCCATAATCTTCAAGAATTTAAAGACAATACTTACGTTGAGAGATTAAAATACCATTCGTAGATTGTAGATACTCGAGGCCTAAAAAATATTTAGCAGCACCAAGGTCTTTCAAACAAAAGGCAAATTTTAATGTATTTTTAACTTCTATAATGGCAATTGATAATGGGCCTGTGATGACAATGTCATCAACATATACTAAAAGGGCTACAAAATGTGCACCTTACCCTTTTGTAAAGAGAGAATAATCTGCCTTTGATTGAATAAAGCTATTTCTAAGTAAGACACTAGAAACTTGGTAAAACCATTATCTGGAGATTTATTTAGTTTGCAAGCAAGAGGAACAACTGATGAACTTTTAATAAAGTCATAATATCCTAAAGGAAGAGTCATATAAACTTCCTCGAAAAGATCTCCATTTAAAAAAGCGTTATTTATGTCCATCTGGGCGAATTGCCAACCAAAAGAGGCAGTGAGAGCTAGAAGAAGCTTGACAGTAACAACTTTTGCAATAGGGGAAAAAGTATCCATGTAGACTATGCCTTCTTGTTGGTTGACTGAAGCATTCAGGTGCTAATATATTAGTACAATAACTAATTTGGAGTTAAACTTATTGCTAAGTGTGCCTCGAAATCGCTTACGCGCAAGTATACGCGGTCGGAATGCAGCAAGTAATAAGTATGTATTTTTTCGATCCCACAGAGATTGATATCTAGAATTAATATTGATCAAGCGAGAGTTGTGCTGAAAAGTAAATGCATGGGTTGAAGGTGGTTGTTGTTTTGTTCTTAATGCTAATAATAAAATGATGCAAATGCTAACAGTAATAAATATGAATGCAATGAGTAGTGACAAATAGACAATTGTAGAAAATATTAAGAGCGCGGAACTAGTTATTAAGGCTTGTTTGATAACGTTCCCGTTTCTTGTTTCCAAAAATAAAAGAAACGTTTCTCAAATTAGCTGGAAAAATGAGAAATAGTTGAAAGTGGTTTCTATTGTTCCATTCTTTTTTTTTTTTTCCTTCTAAAGCCCGGTAGTTATTGGATATATATTAAAGCGTTTATCATTTTTATTAAAAGATGGTGGTTGTATGATCGTTTTTAACTCAACTTTTTTTAAATTTTGTCCATGGTAACGGTTCGAATCTTGTGTTTGCACTATCTTTTTTCCTTTTTTTTTAATTCTTTAATTTTGTATGTTTATTAACTGTTTTAATTTTTAGTTTTTTAATTTTTATAATTTTTTATTGTATAAATTTTTAAGTATTTTGCAGTGAGTGGCACAATTTTCATTTTTATTTATTTATTTATGATTTGTGGTTTGATTTAAAAATTTTGTAATATGTATTTATTTATTTTTTAAGTTTTTAATACACTTAGAACCCGTAAAAAGTTTAGTATTATGAAAAAAAAAAAATCACTAAAATATATATTTGATACTCCTTATATTTTTACTACTCAAAATAACTCATTATTTCTAACTACTCATTTCTAATAATTCATTTATAATTATTCAAAATAACTCATCAACTCTAACCACTCATCTCTAATCATTTATTTTTAACTTTTCAAGATAACTCATTTTTAACCATTTCATTTCTAATTATTATTTTTTTAACTAACTCAAAATAACTATTTATTTTAAATCCACATCCAAACAAGCAATTGTCTCTAACTCTTCTAAAAAAAAACTACATTCAAACGAGATTTTGACTACGACTCTCATTTTTTAACTAATAAAAATGACTCATCA
>JBBMKA010000026.1:279441-297783 GCA_037833695.1 Sechiopsis laciniata
TCTAATGACAATATATCTATCATTTTCATTTCTCAAGCTTCATTTTTTTACATCTTTAATTATATTCTTATATTAAAGTGGATCGACACTCCAACAAAAGAAAATAAAGATGATGATTAGATTAAGTAATCCAACAAAATTTATAATGCAAATAAAGATGATGATTATTAGATTAAGTAATCCAACAAAATTTATAATGCAAACCCAAAATAGATATAAAAATAAGGTAAAATAAATGTTTAGATACCTTTCATTGGACCAGTAGTTTTGGAGTAGGTGTTACCTGACTATAGAGGTAAAAAAATGGATTATTCATAGAAGTTTGAAGAAAGTGCCTACAGAAACGTGAAGCTAAACATGTTAAATCACCAATCAATTCAAAAGACTAAGGTGATAGGTTGTGGTAAATTTAATTATATCAACTAACACTCTCCTACCAAGATGTTAATATTTTTTTAAAATATAAGTTTCTTAATACTTTAAATAGTGAGATATATTCAAATTGACTACTTATTCCTTTTCAAGTTGAACAAGATGTGGGGTTGAACCAATATCATGAGTTGAAATCCTAAAAAAACAAATTATGAATTAACTTTAATGCTTACTTGACATCCTAATATTGTAGGATCATGCGATGCACAATAGTTGAAGTGTACGTAAATTGTCCGCTCAAAGATATCAAAAACAAAATGTGGGGAGGATTCAAATCTTCTACTTATAATCATGCCAACAATTTTGAGGAAAGGGAAGTTTAAGGGGTCAAATATCTTCAGGGAGAACTTTGAAAGTTTGGTAAGGGGGGAAGACTGCTGTGGTTCCACAAAATTTCTTCATAGATGAACAGAGCATTCCAACTTTTCCAAGGAAGGCATAACATAGGAATCAAACACCAATACAATCATAAACATTACAGGCTCTGTACCTTCATGTTCCGCCGTCTGATTGAACCCCCTACGTTTTATATATGCTTGGCTCTGCAAATTTGTAGGCTTCAGATTGTCTGTATGGGTCATAGATGAAATGTGAGTGTGTATATTACATGGCTTGTGAGATTGTAAATTGGTGGTTGTAACCTAACAAGGTGGTGAAAGGTTTTGTTTCATCCAATGGAGTCAGAAAAGTTTTGTAATTAGGCCATTTTATGCAGTTCTTACTTCTTAGACTTGAATGTACCATAATTTCACTGAATTGTAAGTTACCCTTTGTTTGAAAGCAGCCTCTTTAGAGTCCTGAATCAAAGCTCAATTCCTCAACAGGGAAATGGTGAAACAAATTCAGAAAATAAGTTTGGTCAATGTAAGCTCTTAAAAGCCACCTAATTAGCTCTTAAAAACAAGCTCTAGTATGACTTGGAAGATATATTAACATAATTACTTTACCTATCTCTATCTCCTTCTTCAAAATTAAGTTAGATACTACTTTCCCTTGGTTTTCAAGACATTTTATCTCTCACTGAATCCAAGTGTTCTATTTGCTGATTGCAGAGCTTAAATCTTCTGGTTTGAGTTGGAGTAGAAGTTGGATGCTGACCATGGGGACCATCATCATGTTTTGTTTTGTGGCCTTGGAATGAATATGAAGCCTCAAACTCTTCAAAAAACCAAACTTTTTTATTATTGTAGAAGAAGATGAAGATTGGCCATTTTGTGTTACCAAAGAAGAATGGCCTGTAAACTTAAACTATCAAACACAAAGAGCCAATATTGAAGAAGCTATTGTTCCATTAGGAAACTGAGGTTATTTCTGTAATTGGCTTGATTAGAACTAGCCCATGATTAACATGTGCACAATCCCCATATCTTCTCAGTGAGTTGTATTCAACAGCAAAGAACTAGTGGGAGAAGAAAGCAGCACCATGTTTTGAAGTCAAAGTCATCCAGTTACTGGCTAGCAATGGTATTATAAGGAGTGACAGTGGTTTAAAGATGCCTCATTTTACCACTTGTTTTTATTGGATTTTTAACAATCTTGTTCACACTAGAATACTTTCTTTCAATTAAGAATTATCTTCATAAATCCTCTAGTCCCATTGTGTCTTTATCTTCTGGACCACTTCTGGCCCATTCAAACTTTAACTTCATCATCATTCACCTCCAATGTTGCATTTTTTTTTATCATGCAAAATTGTCCTAACTCAAGAAAAACAATACATAAAACCATCTCAAACTCTTGATCTAAACAAAAGAGATCTTGTTAGGTTTGTTTGTTTGTTTGTTTGTTTTTTTTTTTTTTTTTTTTTTTTTTTTTGTACTTGTGAATATAACTTACATGCACCTATTCTCACAAGATAACCCTTTGATATTATAGCATTCAATTGTTAAGTAAACAACTAAGAAATTAATTTTTAAGTAAATGAGTACCATCAATTAAACTCACAACTTTAAACTTCTTGTTAAGCAGTTTGGAGACATCGATTCTTTGACATTAACCATTGAAACTGTTCTTTATTGAAGTTTTTGACGATTTTTAAGAACACTTATAGCTTAATACTAGGGTTTGAAATTCACTTATTTAGTTCAAAATTGGAATATTAAGGCATCAAGTTTCTTGTTGAAATATATAAAAGAGTTACCATTTTCAATTACTCATAGGTACAAGTTATTGATATTTTTATTTTTACCTGTTTTTTATTTCTTCAAGTAATTTAGAAACCCTTGTTCATGTCATTCTAATCAATAATTTTAAATGAATATTAACAAGAGAACAATTAAAATTGCAATTAAAATGACTCATTAACATCTTTTATTGTCAAGCTTCTTTAAAGGCAAGAATTGCATTAATTTCCAAAGCCTTAGTTTGTAGCAAAAAAATTACTTAATTTGATTCATATATAGAGAGAGAGCCAGTATCTTCATTTACCCGTTTAAGCCTTTAAGGATATGATCCCTAGTGTTGGGCTTTTTAAACCCCAATAACATTATAATAATTAATTTGCATGATAGAAACAATTTAATGCATACAAATTTTTATTTTTGAAAACAAATTACCTAGGCAATAAAACTAATTCAACCGGTATGATTAATGTTTTGATAATCAAAATGTAAATCTTCTAAATGAAAAAAGATTTTACTATAAATAACAAATTCTAGTATCTCTATTTAATTTTAGTAATTCTTAAAAGTATTTCGTATATAATAAAAATTTTCAACTTTCATTATTTTCAATCAAGTTTATTGATTGTTTTCAGTCTATTTAACTTAATAGAAGTCACTCGTTTCATTTAATTAAAGTCATTAGTTTGTGAATTTCATTAAAACTATCCATTTAACTTAATAGAAGTCAATCAACTTTTGTTATATTTTAAAAAAAAATTCTAAAATTTTGACACCCATACAATTTTTTTTTTCTTCTTTTATACATGAAAAATCCCTTAAAAATGCATACAATTAGTTACCTTAGAATCCCATATTTCCAAAAAAAAAAAAAAAAAAAAACCCATGTTTCAAACTACAATTTTATGACAAGCCCAAGATCTCCATGAGTCACTTTCAATTTTGCTTCACGTTTAAACAGACAAAGGCGGCAGATTTTCCTTAAAGACACGGATTACATAAGTTTTGCTTTCTTTAAGGAATGTGTAGCGTACAAACAAAAGCTAACAGTTTATGTAGTAACAATCATACTGTTTTTGTCCATATCCTTTATGACGGTTGCATCAGCTCATCATCTTTTGTTTTTTATCCCACTTTCTTAGCCAAAGCTTTAAACTTTCCCTATAAATGATTTGAAAGACGACTGATTTTTGGCATTCTACATTTGAGCCTTTTGTTGTCAGCCATGATTGTGTTCAAATCTTTTGTGGGTTCTCTGTTTCTTGTCTTTCTGCTATCATCTTGTGTTGATTCAGCTTCACTTGAAGACAGTTTCCTTCAATGTCTTAATCAGAATTCTCAGTTTTCTGTCCCTTATTCTTCTTTTTGTGATCCAAAAAATTCTACATTCAATGCTCTTTTGCTATCAACTGCTCAGAATTTGAGGTATTTGAAGCCTTCAGTGCCAAAGCCTCTGTTTATCTTCACCCCATTGTTTGATTCCCATGTCCAAGCAGCTGTTATTTGCTCCAAACAGCTCAACATTCATCTCCGAGTCCGGAGTGGAGGCCACGACTACGAGGGCCTCTCCTACGTGTCCGAATCCGAGACACCTTTCATAATTCTCGACCTCGCCAAGCTCCGATCCGTCAAAGTCGACATCGACAGTAACAGCGCTTGGGTTCAGGCCGGGGCAACAATCGGCGAAGTTTATTACAGAATTTCTGAGAAGAGTAAGGTCCATGGATTCCCTGCTGGCCTTTGCACTAGCTTGGGTGTTGGAGGTCATATAACAGGTGGGGCTTATGGCTCTATGATGCGAAAATACGGCCTCGGTGCTGACAATGTCGTCGATGCTCGTATTGTTGATGCAAATGGGAGGATTCTTGACAGAGAAGCCATGGGGGAGGATCTGTTTTGGGCTATTAGAGGAGGAGGAGGAGGGAGCTTTGGAATCATTCTTTGGTGGAAGCTAAATTTGGTTCCTGTTCCATCAACTGTGACAGTTTTTACAGTTGCAAAGACATTAGAACAAGGTGCAACAAAGATCTTGCACAAATGGCAACAGGTTGCTGATAAGCTAGATGAAGATTTGTTCATTAGAGTCATTATGAATGTGGTTGCAAATGCTGATAAAAAGGGTCAAAAAACTGTGAGCACAGCTTACAATGCTCTATTCTTGGGAGATGCAAACAGACTCATCAAAATTATGGGAGAGAACTTTCCTGAATTGGGCTTGACAAGAAAAGATTGCATAGAAACAAGCTGGATCAAATCAGTTGTTTACATTGCTGGTTTCCCAAGTGGAACTCCACCAGAAGTGCTGCTTCAAGGGAAATCCACTTTCAAGAACTATTTCAAAGCCAAATCAGACTTTGTGAAAACCCCCATTTCAGAAACAGGGCTTGAAGGGATTTGGAAAAGGCTTTATGAAGAGGATGATCCATTGATGATATGGACTCCTTATGGTGGAATGATGGGAAAAATTTCAGAGACTGAGATTCCATTTCCTCACAGAAAAGGAGTACTTTTCAAGATTCAGTATCTAAGCTTATGGCATAATGGAGAGGAAAGTCAAGAAAAACACATGGAATGGATCAAGAAGCTTTACAACTACTTGGGACCTTATGCTTCTCAGCTTCCTAGAGAAGCATATGTGAACTACAGAGATCTTGATTTGGGAATCAATAAGAAGGGAAACACGAGCTATATCGAGGCGATCGGATGGGGAACTCGGTATTTCAAAGAAAACTTTGGGAGGTTGCTGAGAGTTAAGACTAAATTTGATCCTGATAACTTCTTCAGGCATGAACAAAGCATTCCACCTCTTCCAACTTCTGAAAGTTTAATAAACTTTGGCTCTTCCGAAAAGGGATATAATTAGGTTGTTTGAAAGCATTATGTTATATGTTTGTTTTTTTCCTTCTCTTTGAAGATTGTAACTTGCTTGATTTTTAAGTGCAATAAGATGCTGATAAGTCTATTATGAAGTGATGCAATGAAGGAATGCTGATAAGTCTATTATGAAGTGATGCAATGAATGAACGAACCTTGAGATTTTTCTCTTAAAAACAAATCAATGCAAATCAAGAACATTGAAAAGATACCAGTATCCACATTCCTCACAAGTTGTTACAGCAGTTTTAGTGTTTCAATAAAATAGTAATCGAGGACTTTTCATCCTCTTGAATCATTTTTTACATCAAAAAAACATTGCCAAATCTTATCAAATCAAACTTTCTAATCTTGGGTGTCATCGGATGTCAGCGCAGAACAATGATGGTGCGTCAAGATGTGCTTTCAACTGTGCTACGGAACCATCAGAATTAATTTTGACATGGAACATTGAATTATTTGTTTGCCTGCTGGACAAGCCACCGACTCCCGAGTGTCATTATCATCTAAGGCAACCATATCTTCAAACCATGGGTTGACGCCAAGTAGAATGAGACAATCCTTCAGTTGTATTTTTAAGGATAGACACAAAATCAAGAGATCTAAAAAATGAATTAGTGGGTGAGAATCATTGATGATATGACGCAAATGAGGAAATATGATAAGTACACGAATGCTTACCTTTATGAAGGGCACTGTGTAGGTCAAGATCATCACTCGTTTGCAGATAAGATGACGAAGAGTCCCCCGATACAAGACATGTATTGTAGGTTGATGTTGTGTGCGCCTGGAGTACACTTGAGTGATAAGAGGACAAGACTCAAGTGACACTGAAGGAGACGAATTTGGACTAAGCGATGAGGACACAATCTCATATAAAAACAAGTCAACCTCTTCATGGGAAGGATTAGACGACAAACTAAAAGGCTTATCGTCAAAGAATTTAATGTCGGATGAGACAATAGACCTATTAGTACTTGGACAATAACATCGATAACCCTTTTGAGCCCGAGAATAACTCATAAAGATATACTTCAAAGATTTTGGATCTAATTTGGTACAATGGAGATTGACATCACGAACAAAGCTCGTGCAACTAGATATTTTAGGCAAAATGGGAAACAACTATGTAGTTGAAAACAAAACTCGAAATAGAATCTTGCCACTAAGAACAGTTGAAGATATTCGGTTAATAAAAAAAAAAAAAAAAAAACATGTCTTAATTTAGTTTAAGAACGTGAAAATATTTTAAGAACATGAGAGAGAAATCATACTTGAAAACGTTTAGTTTTGAAAGACTATATGCAACATCAATAAAAAATAACAATATAGGTAGGAAAACTCAAGACAACTAGTCATACCCCATCTCATACATTCAAGCATATATTTAAAGTGACACTATTGCAAATGAAAATTGCAATAAGTCATACACTAAAATAGAAGTAAGAAAACCCTCATAATAGGCAATAATAGTGACATTATAACATAAAAGCATGATGAAAGACGGTCTAATAAGACGTCCCTGTTGCAACCAAAAGAGAAATAATAATAATAATAATAATAATAATAATAATAATAATAATAATAATAAAAAACTTGGCTGATAAAAAAATATGTAGTTTGTTCAGCCTGGTGATGGTGAATTAATAATAATTGTTTGAGGCACTGGCGAATCTGCCATTATTAGAATAGATCAAGTCCCCTTTACAAACCTTTGATCCTTAAATATATAATATTAAAGTAGAAAGCAAACACAATTTCTTTATTGAGTCAACATTGCCTCGATGCCAAAAATAGACTGAGAAAAACAAGCCATAATACTACTTTGTCTTCTGATCAGCTGCTTTTGTCGTCGGCACTGTTCCAAACGCCGCGTCCCAAACTGATGAAGTGACGCCAAAGCCTTTGTTCGTGATGCGGAAGTGATGATTCAAATGATATTTCTGCACATCACATCACAACCCCAATTTTTAATTGCGCTCCAACTCAAAACATAATAAAAATAATAGTATTTATCATGATCAAATAGCTGCTCAACATTTTCACTCGGGTTTGTTTGGGACAAGAAGAATGATAATGATGGTAGGAGAAGAATACGAGGGAGAATAATTATCCATGTTTGAGGTAAAGAAAAATGTTTGTCCGTGTTTGGAGCGTACAAAACGATTATGAAATGAATGATTTTATCTATTTTGGATGCAGAGAATGATCATGATAGAGAATAAATAGCAAAGGTGAGAAAATGAAAAGTAGTTAGAAGAGGGATGAAAAGTTCCAAGTCTTCGAGTCATAAAAAAAAAAAGAAAAACATTTTCATCTTCCTTGCCTCAATCCTCCCTTTTTGAGTGATTTTCCATGACCATTAGAGTTGCTTCACAATATATGGACTACAACATGTCGAGGTGGAGATCAGATTCAAACCTCTAATACCTTGGTTGAAGTGATATGATTTAATTACCTTAAGATTTTTGGCGATGTGTCCAGTGGGTTGGCCATGATGCAAGTAGTAATGGGTAACGTCATACGTGACATACCCCAAAAGAAGACCTCCCGCTAGAGCAGAGGCCATAGACAGCGGTAAAATGAGTTTAACTAAGCTCCACAACTGGATACAAAACACACCATAATATACAACAATCCGATCAGCTTAATTATAATAAATGTTCCATAATATAATAATAATAAAGGCCGAGAGCGAACGTACTGGAAAGAACAGAGCAGCTGTTCCGGCCGGAGGAAAAACAAGTCGGAGAGTATCCATCGGGTGCTTGTGGTGGTAGCCATGGATAAAATAATGCAAGGTGTTTGTCCAGTAAGTGTTGGTGTCCATATGGAATAGGAAACGATGCATTACGTATTCGAACAACGACCACATAAAAATGATGCCGAAGATGACCATCACTGATATCTCAGCAACTGTGTGGCGCCCCGTATTCACAGACACCGAAATGAACCAACACGACACTGGCACCCATATCAGTGGAATCACCCACCATGCTGTGCGCGTAAAAAACTGAAACCAAAAAACACAATCCTCCCGTTATTGAAAATGATATTTGAAGATGTGACACATTATAGTTCTTTTCCTCTTTTCTACCTACTAAAAAGTAGTACAGAAAGAGGGCATGCCAATTAATACTTAATTAATATGACCTCTGCCAAGTCGCTTTCGAAGAATCGAGGTACTTCCTTCGTGACAATTCCTTGGTGAACCCACTCTTGATATGCTTCCCCAAGATGACCAACCTAATTTTAGTACAAACACAACTAATTAAGCAATTCTCTCCTTCGAAATAATTATAAGGAACCATATAATGTATAGCTTGTGTTTAGTTACCTGGAACACAAGTGGTTTGTTGAGATCTACAGTAAATTCCTTTGCAACCATCCTCAATGCCTGTCACAGGATTCCACTCTCCTCAAAATATTGTTGTTAAAAGGGATCATTACTAATATTTACTGACTGACTTTTTTTTTTTTAATTCTTTTATATCCATGCCTCTTGAGACCGTTTGCTTGCGGGCATCTCGATTTGAGGTGTTCATTAGTTGGTCGATGTCGATTTGAGGTGAAAATTAATACCGAAATCAACCTCATTTAAAAAGGATTTGACAGTTTTGTTTTCTTTTTGTAAAACCAATCGATTGGTTAGGTCTGTTAAATCGTTTAATTTTTTTAAAATATAATTTTATGAAATTATAGTTTTACTAGAAATAGAAAGTTTTTTTTTTTAATTGAAATACCAAATATTTTGTATGATAATATGAATTTTTTACTTTTTAATTTATCGGAAATGATTTATTTAATGATGAAATATAAGGAATTACACTAAATATGTTGTATTTAATTGCTTTGATCGGGTTTTTTTAAAATGATAATTAACTGACGCTCTGATTTGATCACTTTTGGTCGATCGATTTGGTTTTTGAGAAATTTATAAACAAACTTAATCTCGATTACTGACAATACAACATTCGTACGTCTATGAAATTGGTAGAAAATTGATTCCTCATAAATGGTCACCATGATTGAACTCATCACCTCTTAGCATTGTAGATTATATGAGTTTTGGGTGTAAAACTTGCTATATCCATCACTATGATCTCAACGAAAACAGAAACAAATAAATTACGAAGTAAAGTTGTGACAATGAATAAATCTACCAGGGTTTATGATCGCCATTAATAGTTTGTGAATTGTTGGCAAAAACCAACTTCCCAAATAGAATTTAAAACCACAAATCTAAGAGAAATTGATCAAAATAAAAGCAGAAAAGTAAAATAAATCCATAAAAGATGAAATAATAAGTACCTAAAGCGAAGAAAACTGGAAAGAGCAAATTGAGATTGGGAACGAAAATGAAGAATTCGACATTTTAAACGTAATCGGCATCAACGTCTTTTAGCCGCTAATCATTGCCTCTTTAAAGCTTTTGTGTAATTCTGGCACCGTTTTTATTTTTTTCGTATTCAATTATTTCACTGTTCATAATTCATAAACAACTTTTAATCCCATTCAAGACTTCATTTTTAAAGTTTGAAATTTGATGATGTCTATTAATTCCAAAAAGAAATTTGATGATAATCTATTAATTCCAAAAGGAAATTTGATGATGTCTATGCATAGGTCGCCATCTTGATTTATGAAAATTTCAATCGCGTCTCATTTACGGTTGTTCTTTAAAAAAAAAACATGGAGAAACAACAAACTTCCTACGAAATTATAAAATGACATAGATCGAACCCGTAAGACTAAATTAAATTACCACTAAGCAACGAAACCATCAAGCCACCATCAATTTCAATACAATATCATCGACTTTCTTTTCTTTTCTTTTTTTTCTACAAGTTACCTAAGATTAGTGTGTGTATAATTAATATGAAGTAAATAACTTGAGTTGACAAGTTAAATTCATTTATCCATGACTTACTTCCATAAAATTAGTTTATATAAAGTAATAACGGTGGATTATGTCAGTTGAGTATTTGATTTCACCACAAAAAAAAATTAAGAAAATTGTATTGAATTGACTTTTCTCACAAAATAATTACAAATGTAGATAAATTTTATAATTTTTTTTTAGATTACAAATTTTATAATATTTACATTTATAGGCATTAATACATTTTAATATACTATTTTAAAAACTCATTAATACACTATTTTGTATCATAATACAATATTATTATTCATACCAATAACTATGATTATTTTTTTTTAAGTGACCATATTTGTAATTATAATCTATATTTGACTAATCTTATAATTTTTCCAAAAAATAAAGAGCGTCAGTATAGTTATTTTATTTAATTATGTTCCACAATTTTGGAATGATTTTGAATCCTTTACAAACAAAACCAAAAAAAAAAAAAAAAAAAAAAAAAAAAACTTTGTTATTATAAATATATAAACAGAAAGACAAAGGAAGTTTTCATGACAAACCTTAAAATTCAGTGGGAGTAAGTAATAAATTTAGTAAGTTTGCAAAGCAGGAAATAGTTTGGATTAACCGATTAAGTATAAATTTAGTAAGTACTTCCAAGTTTGAAAGAGGATCATTATAGAATAAATAAACTTATATACAATGGTTGTCAAAGCATGAATTTAATTTGATGCTTAATGTACAAAAAAGATTCAATTCAACACTTTTCTCATTTAAAAAAAAAAAAAAAAAAAAAAGCTCAATTCAAAAATCTGAAAATATTTGTGCAAGCAACACCTTCATTTGTTTTTCTGAACAGATTTAGTTGTAGGATATGTTCCAAATGCTCTGTCCCATAAAGGAGAAGTGATACCAAATCCCTGGCTTTGAACTCTGAAGTGATGGTTCAAGTGATATCTCTGTCCCAAACACATAACAATCATAAGAAAATCTTTGCTTCACAAAAACAGGAAAAAGACAACCACAGAGACAGAATCTAAGTTTTCTATTACCTTCATATTTTGAGACAACCCAGAGATTGGCTTTCCATGATGCAGGTAGTAATGAGTTACGTCGTACATTACGTACCCCAGAAACACACCTCCGAACAATGCGGGAGCTACCGCTGGAGTCGATGTAAGTCTAATCACGATCCACAGCTAACAAACATACACAAATCACAAAGATGGTTACATAAGAAATGAGAGAAGAAATTTCCAACAATTCTCTAATCTCCGAACAAAACTTGATTCATACTTAGGTTGCATGATATTACAGTCACATAGTTTTTCCATTGACCATTCAAGGAGCTTAACAATTATTAATACCAATACAGAAAAATAAATCCCATCTTTGAAAATCAGTACTTTTACTGGGATTGAGTATGTGAAGATGAGGCCTATGGTCAATCATTATCCAATCCTTAAGGATCCTCTTTTAAAATATATGACAATGTAGTTCATTCAAGCTGATTGCATATCAAAGAAAAACTTTGGCCAATCCTATGGTCAATCATTATGAAAAAAAATTTCTCAATTGAAATTTAGCTTAGAAGCAAATGCTTTTTCATTGAGAATACCAATTGACAGAGGATAATCTAATCAGAGGTAATCATTTTTGGAACTTACTGGCACACTTAAGATAGCTGCTGCAGCAGGTGGGAAGACAAGTCTGAGTCCATCCATTGGATGCTTGTGATGACAACCATGAAGTAGATAGTGTAGAGTGTTTCCCCTGAAACAGGTTGTTGTGTCACCAGCATCGTCATTAAACTCACCATTCATCTGTGTGTATATATGCGAAAGAAAGAAAGTTTTTTTTTTTTAATTCGTGAGTATCCGGGCCAGCTTAGACGGACCTCAACTATTCTCACGGGACAAACAGTCTTACCCTACAACATTTGGTTGTCAAGGAAACCTATAAGAAATTGATTCCAAGGTAAGTGCCCACTATGAATTCAACCCATAACCTTTTGGTTCCTCAAGCCCTCTTGACTACTAGGTCGATCCATGATGGTTAGAGAAAGAATGATCAAAAGGGAGAGGGAGAGAGAGAGTACCAATAGCTTCTTGTTTCCATGTGGAAAAGAAAGCGGTGCAATGTGTACTCAAGCAAAGTCCAGATGAAAACCCCACCAGCCAAACATGAAGCTGCATCATAGGGAGTAAGGCCCCTAGACAAGGACACATAAACCAACCAGGAAATCACTGGCAGCCAAACAAGTGGAATTACCCACCAAACTGTGCGCGTGAACATCTGTTATTACAAAGTAGAGGAATAATTATACATCAACTATCACAACTAAGCATGCACAAGAGAGTATTTGTGCCAGAGGGGAACAATTATGGTTTGTTTTTCAAGTACATTGCTAGCATATGTGAAGGGTTTAGTATAACCTTTTTCCTTCAGATTCAAAATTGTTAGCAAAAGTTTAAAAATCACTCCAGCATATATGTTAAAGAGCAAATTATAAAAAGAAAATTGTCATTATGACCACCAGAAAAGTTTATTCATGCAAACTCTTGGCACTTATGGCTAAATGATTTTGCCTTTATCTTCATCCTTAGGTTGTGTGACAGCATATGGTTATAAGATATTGAAGTAAGACCTCTAGATAGTCATTTCCGAAAAATCGAGGGCCCTCTTTGCTAACTATAGGCTGGTGAACCCATTCATTGTAAGCTTCTCCAAGATGGCCAACCTGTAAAAATCTCATCAGTTAGAAATGTTTAAAGAAAACTAACTCTAAATGGCAGAGAAACTTATAATTCAACTATGAAGAGCACAACTGAACCAATTAGCATAGTATAAATGTATAAGAGCCAAAACAAGAACTTCCTGAGATGAAATAATAAATACATCCTTCTTGACCCTATTAAGCCTAGCAGGTGGGAGATTTTAAAAGGACTAAAACTTTAGAGGAAATTAAATGAGGGACTTATTAGCATCTTACAGCTCAGTTTTAATGATGCATATGCTATAATTTTACAGGAAATCACAGAACATATTCAGAAGAAAAAGGAAGCTGACCTGGAAGACGAGAGGCTTGTTCAAATCTACAGTAAAGGTCTTTGGAGCCATCTTTAAATTTTCTTACTGAGTAGTGTTAAATTTAATCTTTAGCAAAAGAAAAAAAAAATGAAAAAAATAAGAAAGTAAGCAAACAGTATAATGAGTAAACTTCAATTTGTATGTACAAAGCAAACAAACAAAGTGGAATTATTAACCTGAGACAGAACTTTCATGGATGAATGAATAATTACAAAATAGGTTCTATCTAGTTACAAGACGAGCTCGCAATAAGCGTAGAAAAGCTATAATCCTTAAAAGGAAAAATAGAATGAGCCTATGACATAGCTAGGAAAGTAATGTCCTCCATCAAATTTCACCCTAAACATCTTAAACATTTCACCTTTTTTTCTACCCCTTGCTCATAGATTAAATTCTGACTAGAATAACTTTAAACTACTGGGTTGTAATTTTTTCTAAATTCTGACTAGAATAACTTTAAACTACTGGGTTGTAATTTTTTCATCACCCACTAATTAAAGCATGCATATTACTAAGAACTTGGCTTGTATTCAGTCGAGATAGAAATCCACTTGGGCAGACAAGAAAGTTCATAACAGAGTATATGAAAACAATCCTCTATTGTCTAAACAATTCAAGGAAAAATGAATTCTAAAATTTTCAAACCTTACAGCAACAAAAGTTTCATGTAGTTAAATTATCTCAATAGCACTTTCTTATAATTATTCGAAGCTTTCATAAAGAAGTGTGTTAAACTTGTCTCTAAAATCAATATTCCGCTATTGACCAAACAAAACAATGATGTGACTTTGCATAAGTGGCAATCCAATGTGATGTGACAAGCTTGGTTAATTTATACTATTATTTATACTATTATTTTCCCTACGTGAAAAGAGGCTCATATAAATAAAAGAAAAATTATATATTTCTCAAACCTGATGGACCAGGCAAAGCAACACCATCATCAAACTAGCCGAATCAGAATTATCAGATTTTCATCGGTGACAGATCAAATTCCAATCATTTCTCAAATCCAAAAGACTAAAATATCATGTTATATTAAAAGTTGGAAACTGATGCGAAACATTGTTCAAACAAAAGGACCAAATTGTAGTTTCCCTAAACAATTGGCTTCAAGATTGAACTGCATACTCCCAATATCACATATCGTATCGGAACACATGAAACCAAACGAGTATTAGGTACAATAAAAATGAAATTAGGATCAGAATCAAGATTGATTAGTCCAAAGTGTTACCATCTTAAGAGAGCATGTTCGAAAAGTATGATAACCCTTTAACATTTATAAGATAGGCGTGGTAATCCTCTCATCACCAATTAGTTTTGCGATGAAACCTTATACTATCTAATAGGAATGACCCAAAGAAGGAAGCACAACACCAAAACACACAAATAACTCACTGTTGAAGCTAAAAAACCTAAACCAACAGGTTTGAGAAAGTAACAAATAGAGAATTACATAGAGACTACCCAGCAAGAGGATGCATCCAAAAGAACAATATCATTCCAACCAGCACAACATTACATAATTAACTACAATGGGAACAAATATTATCACTTACAAATTTCAAGAACAATACCCAGATCAGGAATGGATTAAGCAAATCGAGATATTCCAAATTGCATCCACATTCACGAAATTAAAGAAACATATAAGAAATTGAAGGTACGGAAAGTCAGATTGTGTGGATTACGAACCTTTTATGGGACAATGCAATGGAAATGGAGAAACCCAAGAGGAGGATAGAGAAGGGTTACAGAAGATGAATTCGGCGCTCCCCGAAATATTCCTCCTCTAATGGGATTTTCACAGAGCCAAATGCAAGAGAAACTCGTGATTTGAAAGAATATAACAAAAGCTGAAGATTAAACAAACAAACAAACAAAATGGGGTTTTTTTTTTTTTGGAATCGAGATCGTAGCTCAGCCTCACAATCCCTGCATTTTCCCAATCCTCACATGGACTTTGATTCAACCCGGTAAAATGCTAATGAACAAACAAAAGATAGATCTCTTTTTTCTTTTTTTGAGATTGGGTTCTTTTTTAATTCAAAAAATTCAACTAAAATTGAGTTATTATTCTTTTTTATATGTTTAGTAGTTAATATATTCTCAAAACTAAAATTAAAAATTCAACTATGTCATAAAGTATTTGAATTCATTGGACACTTATAGTGGGTAGATAAAAATGCTAAATCTAACAACAAAATATTAAAATTCAATTGATTAAAAGCATCTTCAAAAATACACACCAACAAAAAAATTAGTAAAACCATTTTAGCTGATCATAAATCTTGAATGGAAAAGTTTTTTTTCTTCTTTAATTCAACCATAAAGAATGATAATTTAAATTTATAATTTTTTTTTTTTTTTTGTTATGAGAATATAGATATATGGATGAGTTATTGTTCTCCTTGGCTATACTACTCAATCATGTGAGGTTCTTTTCAAAAAAAACAAAAAAAAAATCATGTGAGGTTAAAATTAGTATATAAATTGTATAAAAAAAATAGTATTTAAATTAAATTTAAAGTGTAAATGGATAAAATTAGAAGTGTAAAGAAAAATTGGCTGCCAATTTAAATTTGGGCTTTTTTTTTCTTTTATTATTAAAATAAGCATCGACAACAAAGACTGGTTGCAACTCATAATGATTTTTTTTTTTTTTTTTTTTTTTCATTCCTTCAATCTCAACCCATTATATATAAAATCTAGAGCTTGAGCTTGGGGATTTTTCATGAATAGAAAAAAACATATTAAGTGAAATTGATAAATTTTAATGAAAAAAAATAATAGACTTCAAGCAAACTAAATATTTTTATATTTTAGCGTGAGTGAAATATTTTTTTAAAAAATAATTATGATTAAAATAGGATACTAAATTTTACTTTTTACACTAAATTTATTTATTTAAAGACAACAGTCATTTAAAAAAAAAAAAAAAAAAAATTAAATAAGGAAGAAAGTATGAGGGTGATGATGTTTAACAACTCCTTCAAATCATTGCGGTCCTCCGGTTGTGCGCTGTAAGTAAAGCATTGATTCCTCAATCACATTTTATTTTATATTCTATTTTTCTTTTAAAGATTAATGGATACTATTTCATTTTCCCATTTTTAATCTCATTTTACATATGTTGCGTAATAGTTCAAAATGGCATCTCTTTATATTCTTAATAGAAATATTGTTTTTCCTTTATTTGATATTCAATGATACAAGAGTCAATTCAATCCAACCTATGTATTGAAAGGTACATGAAACAACATTGTTAACACACATATTGGATAATATAACAGAGACATGTGTCTAATTTTATTTTATTTCTTTGTTTTTTTTTTACATCAAAACTTTGATAAAATCTTACCCTACATATTTTTTTCTAAATGTAAAAATATCAACAAAATATGTTAATGTTGTATCTATTCCATTCAAAACATGTTTCTAATATATTGGTGAAAGTAAAAATTCTTGCTAATTACAAAAGTAGTCTCTTCTTTTTTTTTTTTTCTTTTTTTTTTTTGAAGATACAAGAAATTGTGAACCAATTCAATTGGCGTACAAACAAAGCAAAATCATTGAATGGGTCGATGACGCAATTAGTTATCTGGTTTGGTATTTATCTATTTTTACTCTACGATCAAAGCATATCCAACTATGAAAGGTGGAATCCTCCCATTCTTAAATGTTTGTAATATTAAAAAAATATATTATATTTTTTTTATCGAAGGAGTTAATGGCGCGTTTATTTCAAACATGTTTGATCTCGATAATTGGTATTTAATTCTCATTTATTTAAAAGTGGTACTATCTTTTGTGTAGGTTTGTGGTTCTTTTCTCCAATTTATATTAAAAAATATATTTTTTTAGAAAGTTTGATGTGTAATCCTCTTTTTAACTAATTTGTTTCGTTTTAAAATAAAATAAAATAAACTTTTTTTTTAATTTTAATTTGATATTATTTTTAGAAATATTTCATTGCATAATTTTGGACATTTCTTTTTGCATATTTAATTTTGCCCTTCACTATCTTTGGATTGGTGCACTTATTGACTGACATTAGTTGATTTTTTTAATATCATTAATTGAAAATTATACTTGCTAAATATATGACACTGATAAAAAATTATTTATTACATTGATTGAAGATTATACATACATGATTGACAACTATTTGTTGTACAAATTGAAGTTATCATGTGCATAAGTTTTTTTCGTCCTTTTACTAAGCTCACCTCAATTTTATGTTATGCATACTTTTTTCTTAAATGTAGTTATTTATAAATTTTTTTATTATTATTATCATGATAAATCATCTATTTATATATATATATATATATAAATAATTTGAGCCAACAAATTTAAGGAATAAATGGGTTAACTTATAAATTTTATGCTTAACTTAAAATAAGCATAATTGGAATGATATTGCCAAGTTTGTGATTGTAGTTTTCCAATCTCCAATACTAAAAAGAAACTTTTAGATTTATGTCAAATCATTTAACCAAATTTTTGTTGGGCCGCCAAATAATTAATTAGTGATATAAATTGATATAGAATATGAATTGAGTAATAATTTTGGGCAGCGGTTTCATTGTGGAAGCCTTACTTCCTTAAATAGCAATAAACAGTTTTTTTTTATAACTAAAATAGGAATAAGCAGTTACACACGTTCATTGTTTAGAGTAAATCAATACTAACTCTTTATACAATTAATTTTAAACCAACATTACTCTCATTAATTAAAGAATTAAAAAAAAAGAGGTCGGATCGACAGGATTGTATTCTTTTAAGCGTCTAAGTATGATTAATTAAGATTAAATTTAGATTTCCTATTTCCTATGCATAATCAGGCCGACATAGTTTAGGTCCCGTTTGATAACCATTTCGTTTTTGGTTTTCTGTTTTTGCTTTTAATATTTTAAAAACAGGTTTGTTTGATAACCA
>JBBMKA010000026.1:301424-315035 GCA_037833695.1 Sechiopsis laciniata
TTTTTTTTCTCTCTCTGAGATCACAAACCTACGAAGAGACTACGACATAAATAAGAGTCGATTCTCGGGATAAATTAGTGACTGTGCCAATGAAACCAAAAATATTTTTGTCATAAACATATTTACTTTTTTTTTTTCTCTTCCTCTTACTGATTTAAAACTCTCAATTAACTTGATTTAAAATAAAATAAAAAAAACTCTATTAACTTCAATTCGGTAAATTATTAAAGAATATCGGGTAAAACTTTGACTTTTCAAATTCAAAAGGGAATATTAAATTCTCAAAGTTCTAAAATTTTGATTTTTCTTTTAAAATTTAACTAAAAACATATCCATTCAAAATTTAAAATTTTAATTATCTCCATTGAACTTCTTGAAACTAATTTCTCAATTAAAAAAGTAAGATGTGCAGGCGTTCCAGTACATTTTTTAGTCCAAAATTCAAATGTAAATATTTAAATTTGATCGTTTAAGGGGTATTTGGGCCACCAAGAATAAGGTAGAGAATGAGAATGAGGATGATTCTCCGTGTTTGGACTACCGTGAATCATTCACCTCATAATTACGTTTTCCAAAAATCATTTTTTTTCATTCTCCCTCTAATTACTTTTTATTATAATCCCCAACAATTTTTCATACATCACACCACTATTTTTTACTGGCATCTTATTCATTATTTTATTTTTTCCATAATGATTAACTTTATCTCAAACACAAATAATCATTTTCCTCATAATCATTACCTTCACCCAAAACACAAATAACTATTCTTCCTATAATCATTCTCTTCCTCATTACCATTCTTCTTATCTCAAACACACCCTAAGAGTTAAGAGACATATTTAAAGGGGATCTTTATTTATTCCTGAAAATAATTATATATATAAAGTTTTAAATCGTTTAAAAAAAATAAATATCGATCAAAGTTTAGTCAACATATGTATTTGACCGCTTGGGAAGTCCTCACCCCTTTTATATTAAAAAAAAAAAGTAAACATATGTATTTTAAGAAAATCAATAAACATACGTCAATCATCATTGTGTTGGATAAACTAATGTTTATTTTACTATAATTCATTTAAAAAGACTAATATCAAAGATAATTAACTAATTATAAATAAATTTGAACTTTGGGGTTTTATGTGGTATTTTTTGAAACCTTGATACTCAATGAATAAATTATATTTAAATTCAGGATAAAGTGTTAATTTTGAAAAGTTAAGAACAAATAAAAGGTCCAAATTTTAGACACCAAAATGTATTTCGCTAAAATAATAATTTAACAAATTTTTATAGTTCAACACCACTTGGATATGCAGTTCAAAAATACATATAATAGTACTTTTTTTAGCACATATATAATAGTACTTTAAAATAAAAAATTTTTTTTTAAAAAAAAAAAAACGATATAATTGTACTCAAGTAAGGGGATTATACCCTTTCTTTTTCTTTCTAATTTTCTTAAAGATTGGACATCTATTTAAAAGTGAGCCAAAAACACGTGGATGAAAAATTAGTTTCGTTATTTAGTTGTAATTCAATTCAACGTTATGGTCATAAATTCGATTTTGAAAATCGGTATTTGACTCTCAATAATATATTAAAAAAGGCTCTGGACAAAAGCTAGGATCGTTTTGATGTTAGAAATCTTAAAAGTGGTCAGCTAGAGACAAAATAGGTTCTCTTTTGGTAAGCACTAATGTACCAATCGCACATACTACCTAACAATCACAATGTCAAACTGTTGTGAGAAAATAAATCTGAAATTAGAGTTGCTTTCAACATCTTTAATAATAATAAATAAAAAAGATACACATTTATATAGTTCTAGAAGTTCCTTCATATATAAATATATATTTATATATTCCAAATAAAAAAGTTATAATTGTATTTTAAAATCACTTTTTTCCTTCAAATTTACTTAGTTTTACAGAAATAATGAATCTAATTTATGATAATTATTTACCCAGTGACTAAACTATTTTATTTTTATATACACAAAATAATATGTTATTTTTGAAAATTAAACAAAATTTAAAAATGAATGGTTTCGAAGCCGTAAACCTTTGATTGCTAAATCGTAAATATGTCATGGAATTTTGTTTGGTCCAAACATATAAACATTTATCATTTTATAAAACTGTCCTCTTGTTTGTTTTTTTGTTTTTTTTTTGTTTTTAATAACGAAAATTACACTTTCTAAAAAAAACTCACACACAAACTAATCATTACAGGGCAGTATATGAAAATAATAATTAATGGGTTGGTATTCTTTTCTTGTTTCAAGGAAGCTTTTAATTAGGGGAGAAAGATATATGATCACCTACCAAAATCCCATAAATGTTAGTATAATTAAACCAAGGAAAAAGAAAAGACTTTCTATATATATATATATATATATATATATATAAGATAAGGCAATACGATAACATATATTCTCCCCAAAAAAATATTAAAAAAAAGCATCTTTATTATGATTGGATAAAACATATAACTTTTGTAAAGCGAGTTCTCAAAAAGAAGCCCATTGTAAAGAGCGAGTAAATTAAAGCATCTCATTTATAGATTAATTCAGCTTACTACAGTTTTAACCATTTTTCGCACGTTTATTCTAGGCGCCAAAATTTCCCACGTTTCAGTAATTTTATTAAACAATTTGAATGACTATATCTTTTTTACTATAAAACTAACAAAAGTTTACGGATAATAGTAGTTTTTTTTAGAAGAACGGATAAGAACAGTTGTTTAATGGTATTAATATATACTCAATGACTAAAAAATTTTGAGTTCGAATCCTCTTACCCTCAATTATTGTAATTAAAAAAAAAAAAAGTTTAATCGTGTTTCTAGTTTTTTTTTTTTTTTTTGCCAATTTTACTTTAAGTAAGAACTCTTCTGTTCAAAATTTTACTTTAAATATTAATCTATTACTATGATGATCGAATAAAAAGTGAAACTATTAATTAGAGTTGAATTCATCTGACATGATATTTAACTCAATTAATATGAAATTGAATATTTGAATTCTATCACTTAAAAATATTGATTCAAAAAATGAGTCAGATAAAATAAAATAAGGAGAGATAAAATGGGCCGATATAACAATCACATATTCTCTAACATCCCCGTAGTTTTTATTTAATTTGACAACAATTAAAAAAGAGATCAATAGTTTATTCTCTAAACTAACAAGAACAAAATAAATAAACCTACTTATTTTTCTTTTCTTGAAAGTTTAGTTTTGCACATAAATAGTGTCAACAACACAACCAACTAAATTAAAGTCTTAGTTTTTTTATTCGACATCAATTTAGGGTTACAAAGACAGAAATACAAAATTGACTAAATAATAAAAAACCAAAATTTAAATTAAATTTATAATCATGCATCTCATAGTGATCGAAACATTTAAAACTCTATAAACGAAATTGAGTTTATCCACAAACAATAGAAAACAAATTCATGAAAAAAAAAAGTATAGCATAAGATTAGTGATATCACGTATCTTATAGTAATTATGAGATTATAAATTTAAATATCTCTCTAAAATATTGTTAAATAAAAAAAGATAAATTCATTTCTAAAAACATCTCATAATTTAACCTAAAGTACATATTATTAAATAATCTTATATGATTGATTTCAAAAAAAAAAAAAAAAAAATCCTTACAGGATAATTTTTTATGTTTAATTCAAATTATTATTTTTAAATAAGTATATATCGATTCTTGGTTATTTTATCTTTTAGAGAAATGGAGAATGGTTCGGAATTTACAAAATCCACACGCAAAAATTGGGAATTATTCCCATTAATTGATTATTTTGGCAAATTCTACGTTTTCATTTGTTTTTTATTTTTTTTGTTAATTGTTTCTTTTTTCTTTCTTTTTGACTTATACTAGTCTAAGGTGAAAGTTTGATTTCTTCAATCCTTCACCGGGTGATGATTGAATAAAACAAATTCGCGTGCATCTAAAAAAACAGGAATTGCCACCAACATGAATAGTAACTAAGCAGTGTTGGTGTAAATTTAATAATTAAGAGATTTTGGATTTGAATTTTTCATTCTTAATTATTGTAATCGAAAAAAAAAATCAATATCTCATGTATGAAAATAATCATTGAGTTTTTTATTTTTTGTTTTTAAAATTTAAGTTTTTTTTTTTTTTTTTACAAATTCTCTACAAAATACTTTGACTCTTAACCAAATTTACAAAATTAAAATAAGAATTTGAAAACTATTTTTTTTTTTATTGTTATTTTCAATTTTTTTTTTATAAAATATAGACATTAAAGAATACAAAATTATAGATTGAATAGTTATTGTATGCTTAAATTTTAAAAATTAAAAACAAAAAAAATGAAATGATTATCAAATGAAGTCTAAGTGTTTATGTAAACAAAGTTTTTTTGAAAAAAATTATTTATACTAAATTGTTCTCATAAAATTCCTTTATTCTTTAATGAAATTTCACTAGGTTTTACTCGTTATAGGTGACAACATATTTATTGTCTATTTTAATTATAGTATATTTTTAAAAATAATTTATTCACGGTAAAATGTTGTACCTTTTCTTTTTTGCATATTTCAATTCTGTCTTTTTTATTGAAGAGTTTGTATTACACTAATTTAAGATTATGTATGTCATTGATTAAATATTATTGATTAAATAATTTTTGTAGCATTGATTGAAAATTATAAAGTGCATTGATTAAAAACTATTTGTTGCACTTAGTAAAGTCATCATGTACATGAGCTTTTTCGTCGTCACCTTATATATCCACGGTCTTCCCCTCAACTAAATAATGTAGGACAATTTTGTTTGTATCCCCAACCATCCTCTTCTCTAACAAAAGTTCTACTGAATCTCTTCGTGGACTCATCTTTTGTGTTAGGCACCCACTTCTCTTCTTTTGAGAGTACACCGCTGGTTTGACAGACCAACTTTCCGCAATGACCATTATATTCAACTAACTCATTTTCTCTTGAAAGTACATAATTTGTCTAGCTCATATTTAGACCAAACTCTCTTTTTCATTGCCAGTCTGACAAAGCTATTACAATTTTTCGTCTTCGAAGTCCAATTATCTTTGACCTACATTGGTGCATACTACTGACATAGTTAAGTTAGGGGCACAACTCTGATTTCAATTGATAAAGATGACAATCCTATCCAAATCTTAATATTGGTATGATATTGTTCATTTTTTACATAAACCCTCATGACTTTACTTTTGAATTCACTTCATATACTCATAATATTCTTCTTATCTAATTAATGTGAGACAACTTTGTTTGTATAACAAGCATTTAAACTTTATATATATATATATATATATATATATATATATAAATTTTTTTACAAATTGCAATATAAAAGTGAAGCATTCCCCACAACCACCACTACTCTAAATCGAAAAGTTTATTTTTTATTTTATGACGGACCCGAAAATTTGGAGGTTCGTACTCTTAAATTTGGAAGCACCACTGATTCCTTCTTAAACTGTGGCACTAGGATACATCGTAAGATTGAAGGTAGGAAGGAGGCCACCTAAAAAAAAAAATCCTTACACCAATCTTAAACATGAGATTTCAAAGGAAACACATTTGAAGACCCAGATACTCGACCACTGCGCCATCTCTAGAAACAAAGTTTAAGTTTATTTTGACACATCCTTAAGTGATATATTAATTTATGAGTCCCACAGTCATTAAATGTTGTTATAGGTGCAGTGCAAGCAATGAATAAGGTGCAACAATATTATGATTTTTAAATTTTTTAAAGTTATTATTATTATTTTTTATTTTTTATTTTTTAATTTTGAGTTCATATTATGATAACTTTTTAAGAGGCGATAGTTAAATTAATTTAATTGATAATGAACAATTAGATATAATAAATATCTGTTGAAAAGACCGAAAGTTGACCATTTTGACCCACACAAGAGAGAAAAAGGTGCAATTATCTGATTTGTGGTTTATTCTTATAATTAGATTTAATTTAAATATATGAAAGTAACTTTAGATACGTACTTTAAAATTGATGCTGCGCAAATTGCCATTGCCCGCGTTGTTGTTATTATTATTAAATACTGTATTAAAATGTGGGATTCTCATTAATTTTTTCTTTTTAAAAAGATTGTATTAAGAAAGAAAATGGAACGTGTGACCACCATCCACTTTTCTAGGGTGAAAATAATTGGATGGAATCTAAATCTAGTTTAGTTAATTGTGGGTTCATTTTATTTAATTATATAAAATCAAATTCTTCTATTGTGAATTTAAGCCTTTTAAAAATTTATATGCAATCATTTCATTATACAATTTAATATTCTTGTTATGAGCATAAATTTAGGTGAAACACATCCTCGAGTATTTTTCCTATATATGGAATGGATCGGTGACGAGTATTTTTTCTATATATGGAATGGATCGATGACGCAATTAGTTATTTGGTTTTGTGTTAATCCATTTCTCCATTCCACTGTCACGGGTTCGATCCCTTTGCACATACATTTTAAAAAAATAAATCCATATTTTAGTTTTTGTTTTTAAAATTTTAAAAATATTAAAGAAATTTTAAAAGTTAAAAAAGTAACTTTTAAAAACATGTTTTTGTTTTAAGAAAAGTATGAAAAAATCGAGAATAAATAATAAAAAACTAAAATAAAAAAGTGATGTTTAAAAAGAAAAAAATAATTAACAAACTTGTTTTTTGGTTTTAAGTTTTTAAAAACATAAAACTAAAATCAGTTATCATATATATATGGTTTTAATTTTTTTTTTAAAAAAAACAAAAACTAAAAATGAAAAATTACAATAAAAAACAAAAAATGAAATGGTTATCACACGAAACCTAAATAAAATAACTTAAAAAAAATTTTATTTTTGTTTTTGAATTTTGGTTTAGAATTCAAACGACTCTTCAAACTTGTTATTCTTCAATCTGATTCTCACAACAAAATGAAGTTAAAATAAGAGGCCCAAGAGCTCAAGCCCATTAACTTTTTAAATTTCTTTCAACATTATTTTCTTATCATATTTTTCTAACACTTTTTATTTGTTGAATTTTTCCACAAAGATCATACCCAAAATTTACAAAGTTTGCAAAGTTATATTCTTCAAGGGTAAATTATAAATTTGGTAAATTGTATTTTTATGATTTTAAAAATTAGAATCTAGTTTTATAATTTAGAAAAAAAATAGAATTTAGTCTTTGATGTTAAAAACTAAAATTTAATATTTATGACCTGATAAAATTGTCAAAACGAGCAAAATTCTAGTCACATCTTGTATGATTTAATAACCAAGAAGTTAAGAGTTCGAATCTACTCACCTTAACATATGGGTAGGTTAGTTATTTATTTATTAAGCGGATGATCATCTGCTTCCACGTTTTGTGAATAACTAGACACAGAAATACTCTGATACGATTAATTTTTCATAAGGATAATGAATAGTTATATATAAACGATTTGCATGGGATAAAATAATCATGAAACCTTGACCAATACCTTGCATCAATAATTACGAACAAGGTAAACCATTTTTAAGTTTTATCGAATTATAGACATTTATTTTCAAAATTTTAAATTATAATAAATATTAAATTCTAACCTTCTTCTCATCCCCTTATTAGCACACACATTATTAACTATTCTGTTCAAACAGTTGAAAAGTAATTAAAAGTATTGCATTAAATAAAGACAATCCAATTCATTTCAATTTAAATTACAACTGAAAACTAAACAAATTAATGACTCATACAAACAAAAACAAACAATCCAACTAAATAAAGAATCAAACTCAAAACACAAATAAATTAAAGCAACAGTCTAGAACTTGGCTTGAATTCCAGCAATAATGGCTTTATTAGTTTGGAAAGCCTTTGCAAGAATATCAGTTGGGATATCAGGGTTCGATCCAAACACAGCATTAGCAATGGTAATAACACCCGGGTTCTGACTGCTCAGCGCGGCAAGTGCGACTGCGGGACCGTGGCCGATATTCTGTTGGAAGTGAACCAAACCAATGGGAAAAACAAACACATCTCCCTTCTTTAGCACCTTGGTGAACAGACGGTTTTCGGTGTTTGAGTTGACGAAACCGACAAGGAGGGTTCCCTCAAGGACGGTCAAGACCTCGGTCGCTCGCGGGTGAGTGTGGGGTGGGTTGATGCCCCACCGAGCGTAGTCGACACGAGCCAAAGAGATGCCAAGAGTGTTGAGCCCAGGGATTTGAACTACATTTACGGCACTCACTCGAGATCCGACGGGATTCGATGTGTTGCCTACTTTGTTGAGTCCACTAAAGAAAAAATCATCCGCTGTCACAACTTTGGGATCTTTACACACAGCTCCATTGACTTTCACTACAAAATCGTAACTGGTTAAGACATATATTCTCGATTAAAAAATTAAACAATTCTTAAAAGGGTTTTGTATGTTTACCATTACTGTTTGGATCTGCAACACAAAAATCTTGAAGAGGACTCGGATCGGATGCGAAAACCGTAACGATACACGTTGCAATGAGGAGTCCCAAGATGATAGCTTTGGATGCCATGACCAAGAAATTGCAACTAATTAAGGAGAATGGTATATTTATATATGTTGGTTCTTAAGATGAAAATTGAAAAGTTTTGATGTGTTGAGTTTGTGAAATGATAATCCAAAAAGATTTCATTTTATAGATAGGAATAATAGACGAAGGAAGCTTGATAAATTTGAAGGAGTCTTATTTGGCCGTCCAACCATATATTTGAAATGGTAAAATTAAATCCTCTTGGCGGCCAGCAGATATATTTATATGTATCTTACAGCTAATTGTTTGCCAATTCCTTGTGTATATGATGGATGGTTAGAGGAACATTTAAAAACATCTTATTTAATAGTATATTAGAAATTACTCTAATTATGTAGTGTTTTGAAAGTTTAAAGATAATTTACATGTATTTTCAATTTAGTGATGGTGGATTTCAAATATTATTTTTTCAAAAGAAGATACTTCATTGAAAAGCATATGTAAAATATACACAAGTAAAAAAATTACAATAGCGCAGGCCGATTTAAGGCCATCTTGCAATGATTATAGTCCTTGAATAATTTATATTTCTTACACAAGAAAGTTACATTAACAACAATATCATCCCATAAATTAGAGACTCGTTCGCCTTTATCCCCAAAAATACAAGCATTTCGCTCCAACCAAATGAACCAGAAATAAGCTCCCAAAAAATTTGATTGCAAGATAGTCTTCGTACTATTTGGCTTGATGAGCAGACAAGATGAGAATTCAAATTTGTTGTTGTACTAAAAAAAAGTGCTTTGGTGATTTTTTTATTATTTTTTATTTTTTAAATTTTTTATTGATTATTAAATTTGGAGGGGGAGAATTCAAATTTTTAACCTCTGTATCCATGAGCTATGTCCATATGTTTAACTTAGGGTAGCTTAATTAACCACTTTTGTATTAAAAGTGTCTTTTTACACTCAATTAGTTTCTATCAATTTAGTACAAATAGCTCATTGGTTGTATTTACGTGAATATGATTTTGATCGTAAAGGGAATCCTTACAAAAATCATAAGAAATTTTGAATTCTTTTTTTATTATTCCAGTTGCCCTCATTAAAAAAAAATATAATAATGAAATGATATTGGCTGTCATAAGGGTATTAATTTGTATGGTAGATGCCAAATGTTACATTTTTCGTTTACGTTGATGTCATTTTACATAAAAATTTTGTGTAAAAAAAATACAAAACTTGGTTTATTTTGTGTGTTTGTGTTCGGTCGAAGAATAAAAGGTCAACTTTAATACAACATTTTCCATTTTATCCGTTTAAAATATATTATTAGTCAAATGTTGATGTCTTAATTTTTCTTTAATGTATGCATTTATTTTTATTTAACCGCCGCGAATGATTTTTGTTATGGATCTATATCGCACCAACTAATAATTTAGATATATTAAATCATTTTTATTTGGCTAATCAAAATATAGACAATCTCCTTTTAGTATTTTATTTTGTAATAATTATATACAACAAATATTTTTTAGTTCTATAATATATGGAAAAGATTCCAATCTCTACCATCTTTATTTAAAAACACGTAATTATATATCTGAACAAATTATTTTATTATTTGTAAGCATAATTTTTCATAAAATTATTTATGTGTGTGTGATAGATAATCATGACCAACCCTCATGACATTGTATACTTTTTTATAATCTCAAAAATTTTATAGAGAATTAATTGAAAAAAAATAATTGGAGAATTAGTTCTAATGTGATAGGTAATACATGCAATGATATATCTATTGAATGAAGAAATACTTTGATATTCTAGATTTTCATTATTTTTGTAGATTCACTAGCCAATGACACCAATATGATATATATTATTATACAAACGAAATTTCATAATCATAAAATTTTAACACCAACACACATTTAAAAGTTACCTATATGATTTATTTTAGAATTATGGATGTTAATATATTCATTAGAGGTATGTTTCTCTTAATTCCCTTGAAAATTTCAATTAATATGCATGAAAGCTTCTCAAAACTACATTGAAAACTTCAAATTGAAATGAAAAGAGGAGAAAATGTACACAAATTCGAATCCTTTTACGTTATATTATATGATAGAGGAATTATTCTTTAACAAAAACTAATTGACCAGGCAACCAACTAATTAGCCATTTAAATCTAATTAATAAGCTAAGTTTGGAGCTTTCTATTTCCTAGCCGGCTACCTTATCCTTAACCAAACCTCTATTATATAATTACAATCCATGATATACATAAACCCAACTTTATAATATATAATATATAATACATTTTACAATTTCAAACACGGTTCCATGTACCACGTCACTGATCACATCATTAATTTAATTTAAACCTCTAATTAAACGTATTAGGCCTATAAAACCCAGCTCCATGCCTCCTAATTCTTCACTCAAACATTTTCTTTTAATCTAGAGCTTATTGAGAGTCTTGAAAAAGTTAATTAATTAATCTCTCAATAATGGCAGCTTCTTCTCAACTTTTCTTTCTAGCTCTCCTCTTTGTTGCCACTTCTTTTGTTCTTGCATCTGATCCAAGCCCTCTCCAAGATTTTTGTGTTGCTGATGCAAATAGTATAGGTAAATGTATAAATTTTTAAGTTCAAAAGTTAAAAATTGACAAATTATAGTAAATTTATGTTCGTATATTCTTTATGTCTCCCGTATTTGTGGCATGAAAAATAATATCAAAAAGTTTAAGCTTATAAATTAAGGTAAATGTGTCCCCAAGGGGCAGCCCAGTAGTTGAGGCTAAGAACTCCAAGAAATGCTTCTTTGAAAGATTCTTGGTTCGAGGCCGCTGGAAAGCATTTAAATTAGAATATCTTTCAAAGTATCCCGGTTACACAGCTTATGAATGGACTAGTGATGTCCCGAGTATAGGGGAGCGAAGCTCCAAGTTCCTAGTTTAAAAACAAAAAGAAAAGAAAAATGTAATTTTGCGTTCATATTCTTGTAAGAGAATGATTTATAACTTATTTTTGTGACATTGTAGTGAAAGTGAATGGCGTGGTGTGCAAAGATCCCAAAGTTGTGACTGCGGATGATTTTTTCTTCCATGGGCTTGACAAGGCAGGCAACACATCGAACCCTGTTGGGTCTCGAGTAACTGCTGTCAATGTGGTACAAATTCCTGGGCTCAACACTCTTGGAATCTCTTTGGCTCGTGTCGACTATGCTCCATGGGGCCTTAACCCACCCCACACGCACCCACGTGCCACTGAGATCTTGACGGTTCTCGAAGGCACCCTCCTCGTCGGTTTTGTTACATCAAACACCGAAAACCGTCTCTTCACTAAAGTTCTTTACAAGGGCGACGTGTTTGTTTTCCCTGTTGGGCTCATTCATTTCCAACAAAACATCGGTAACGGTCCGGCCTTGGCTCTAGCCGCTCTTAGCAGCCAGAACCCCGGGGTGATCACCATTGCAAATGCAGTGTTTGGATCCAACCCTGATATTCCAGCCAACATTTTGGCTAAGGCTTTCCAAGTTGAGGAGGCCATCATCACCAAGATTCAGTCCAAGTTCTAAGACATTCATGAATAGAGAATTGTTGTTTGTTTTATGTTACGCAAATTAGGGTTTAATTTCTTGCAATAAAATATTGTTGTGCGTGGCGTGTGGTGAGTGGTGTAGAGCTGTTCGTAATTTGTTGTCTTGTCGGTCAAATTGGGTCATTTGTTTTATGTTTTTAAAATCATTGTTTTCTTTGGTGTGGGAATGTTTCATTAATGAATTTGATTGATCGATTATATCTTTTATATTATTTTTTCACTTCACAAGGGATAGGAATTCAAACATTTAAATTGTATTAAAAGGACGGTCATAATTAGGTGAACAAAGACAATAAAAACATTTTTTTTAATATTAGTGAATATCCAAATTAGTTTAGAATTACTTTCACAAATTGTATGAGACAACTGGAAAACAAGGGTTGACTTTATTACTATGTTATCAAATAAATCATAAAAGATAAATTTTTATGTGACCATAACATATTCATTCTTAATTTCCTAATACTTTTTTTACATAATTTTTTATATCTCTATTGATCACTTAATAAAAAAATTTATATTTAAATCTTACTTTAATGTACACTGCTAAAATAATTTAGTTTCTTTATTTTTGAATTCTTTTAACAACTAGAGGATTCGAACTATAACTTCTTAATTACTGGATCATACATGATGCTATTGGAGTTTTACTCTATTAAATAAATAATCTAGCTTTTCATCTAACAAAATGTGGAGATTATTTTGCAAAGAAATATAATTATAATCATTGATTCTCTAGAGAAAATATATGACAACATTAATTGGACAAAATACATCATACATAAGTACATAAATATATATGAGTTGATACATGAGTACATAAGTATATGATATATGGCAATTGGTTACATGAATATGAACGTGTTCCCATATCTTATATTTTGGATAATCGCTAATCCGAGCCCTTTGGCCCCAAACAAGGGTACTATCTCCACTAGGTGTTGCCTGATTGGTTTAATGGGCTCCATTATATTTGGGAGTCCTAGGTCCAGATTGAAGATATTTCAAAAGTATTTTATTTTAAGAATTTTTCGATGGTTTTGAACCTGAAACGCCTAAAGAAGCATGTCTCAATTGTATTCTCGAAACTTATAGAGAGGCGTACTTTGCTTGATAGGAAAATTACCCATTGGCATTCATTATCTTCTGATTGACCTCACCCACAAAGGTCTCACCTATTCGATTCTTTTTTATGGTGTTTATCACTAAAGGGTGTTGTTAAGGGATGACAGAGTAACCCGAATCTTCACATTGATATGATATTGTTTATTTTGGACGCACAAAATGTTATAACTTTGTTTTTGGGCATCTCCTTAAAGACCTCGTAATAATGGAGATATTTTTTTTTTCCATTTTTATAAATCCATGATCTACCCTTTATTTAATCAATGTGAGATTTTTACTTTGTATTTTGTGCCTTCTCTGTTCCATCTTTAAAACTCCACCTTGAAATTAGCCAGCAGCCCTATTTGAATATTGT